>PVIU01013282.1:0-56641 GCA_004026605.1 Ondatra zibethicus | reverse complement strand
AGGGATGGGGGTGGGCCTTGGACTTCCAACAGGGCAGGGCACCATGCCCTCTTTCAAGGAAGAAGGGGGAGGGAGGAGGGGTGGGGGGTAGTGGGAGGGGACCGGGAGAAGGGGAAGAAAGGAAAAATTTTTTTTTTATCTTTAATTATGTTCTTGAATGGAAAAAATAAAACAAAACAATGTATGAAAAAAAAAAAAAAAAAAAAGAAAGGGAGCCAAGATTTACATCTGTAGGACCCGATACTCTAATCCAACCTGGGCTATTATTGTTTGTAAAAATTTCCCCAATCTAAGTCCTCATGACCACTCATCTGAACTACTAGGAGAGCCTCCAGTTGTGAATTCCTTAAAATTGTCCCCAAATATTTAAAATGTCAATCTGTGCACTGCAGTCACTAATATGCTACCATTTGGTCTACTCACTACAGCAGTAAAGCATATACGTCTCGAAAAGCTCAATGCTCCTCAGCCTCTGAGACTGTCTTCCTCTTTCTTCCACAACCTCTTCACTCTCACACACATCCCTTAAACTCCAGAAGCACCAGTGCTTGCAGTTCTGTACCAATGTGAGGGTGGAGCTTCAGCCTGGAACACCAATGCACGCCTCACATTCCATCCTGAAGGCTTTGTGTTCAAGCTCCTTATCTGGATGTTCCTGACGACTGCAGGCTAATTTAGCATCTCCACGTGTCCCTGGTGTTTCTATCATATCCTCTGCCTCGCTTTATTAATGATCAGAAATACACTATGGATCTGCTAACATCTCACCACTGATACTCTCCTTTCTTCCTCACCCAACCCTAATTTTCGGGAGGTGTCCATCTTTCACCTGTGCTTCAAGGGAATGACGACCCTAGCTCAAGTAGTGGGGTCTAGATAATTATCAACTCCCCTGACAATGGTTATCCGTTTAAGATGGGAATAAAACTAAGGTTAACCCAAGGAAGGATTCATCTTGACTAAAGATCAGAGTTCAAACCTATTCTTGCTCTCAAGAATGAACAACAGGATGTTTGACCAAAAGGCTTTGCTCCTTAAAGGCCAGACAATAGGATGTTTGCCTTTGGGCATGGTTACTAGGTGTCTTGAGATGTAAGGAGGTAATTACGCTTGCTTGTTCTTTGTATCATGGGAGTGAGTGATAAGCTGGGGTGTTTTTTACAGCATTCACTGGAAGCCCTCCTGACTCTATCTTCTGTCACTTGTCTATTTCTTTCCCCATCCCTCACTCCCCTTCTCAGGAACATATGGACCAGCAAAATGTCAGTCCCAGCAAAAAGGCCATTTCTTTGGCGGAAAATAAAAATCAGTTTCCACTTATGACTACCTAAGATTATCTTAATTACAATTAGTTCTTATTCTCTAAAATTAAACTTTAAAAAAACTTTCTTTGAAATAGTATGAAATTTTAATACCTCAGAAATGTAAAGATCGGCTTGCTTGAGCAATTCCCCAATTATCAGGACATTGGAGGTGGTGCCATCTCCTGTGACTTGGTCCTGTGCTGCTGCTACTTTCGCTATGATGGAAGCTGTTGGGTGCTGAATTTGCTGGAAAAGGTAAACACCAGATTTAAAAAGACAGGGACTATGATAAAGAAGGCCACTAAAACCAAGATAACCCAAGGGTCAATAGTAAAATTAAGAAACAAACTTCATGCTGTACATTTACAAGTTTTACATTATCAATATTTAGTAAATGTCAAATCCAAAATTTTAAAGTTGAGAATTAATGAGGTTTGAACATTTTATGAAAGTCTTTGCTTAAAAATGCAATGACATTTACAAGAAAAGATTAAGCCCTTCAATCTCAAAGATGAATACATATATGAAAATGGCAAAGGACTTTTTCTTTTTCCATGATTACAAAGACTATAATGAAGTGCTCCCAAAAGATGCTATTAATTTGTAAGTATCCCTAAGCTATTAGACTTTATAAACATTTGAAAATAGTCAAATTTCATTTTGTTGATGTTTAGTCCAACAACCATATCTCAAGAATGTAGATTTTTGCCGGGCAGCGGTGGCTCACGCCTTTAATCCCAGCACTTGGGAGGCAGAGACAGGTGGATCTCTGTGAGTTCGAGGCCAGCCTGGTCTATAAGAGCTAGTTCCAGGACAGGCTCCAAAGCTACAGAGAAACCCTGTCTCGAAAAACAAAAGAAAAACAACAACAACAAAAAAGAGTATGTTCTGTTCTTCCAGAGAAGTGGAGTTTGGTTCCCATCACCCATAACAGGTAGCTTACACTTGCCTTAAGTCCAGCTCCAGGGAATCTTATACCCTTTTCTGGCCTCATCAGGCACCAGCATACACGTGGCATACACTCAGACAGATAGACATTCATACATGTAAAATTTTTTAAGAACTGTTTTTTAATGTTTTCTTTATTATTTATTATGTATACAGTATTCTGCCTGCATGTACACCTGCAGGCCAGAAGAGGGCATCAGATCTCATTACAGATGGTTGTGAGCCACCATGTGGTTGCTGGGACTTGAACTCAGGACCTTTGGAAGAGCAGTCAGTAATCTTAACCTCTGAGCCATCTCTCCAGCCCCCATACATGTAAAAATTTAAAAATCAAGCCCAGCAAAATTCTTCAAAGACCTCGAAAGAATAGTACTCAACTTCATTTGGAAAAGCAAAAAAATCCAGGATAGCCAAAACAATCCAGGGGAATAAAAGAACTTCTGGAGGCATCACAATCCCTGACTTCAAACTCTACTACAGAGCTACAGTACTGAAAACAGCCTGGTACTGGCATAAGAACAGACAGGAGGACCAATGGAACCGAATAGAAGACCCGGATATCAATCCACACATCTTCAAACACCTGATATTTGATAAAGAAGCAAAAAATATCAAATAGAAAAAAGAAAGCATATTTAACAAGTGGTGCTGGCATAACTGGATATCAACATGTAGAAAAATGAAAATAGACCCATATCTATCTCCATGCACAAAACTCAAGTCCAAATGGATCAAAGACCTCAACATAAAGCCAGCCACACTGAACCTTAGAGAAGAGAAAGTGGGAAGTACACTTGAACGCATTGGCACAGGGAACCACTTCCTAAATAGAACCCCAGCAGCACAGACACTGAGAGAAACAATAAATAAATGGGACCTCCTGAAACTGAAAAGCTTCTGTCAAGCAAAGGACACGGTCAACAAGACAAAACGACAGCCTACAGGATGGGAAAAGATCTTCACTAACCCCACATCAGACAGAGGTCTGATCTCCAAAATATACAAAGAACTCAAGAAATTTGACACCAAAAGATCACATAATCCAATAACAAAATGGAGTACAGACATAAACAGAGAACTCACAACAGAGGAATCTAAAATGGCTGAAAGACACTTAAGGAAATGTTCAACATCGTTAGTCATCAGAGAAATGCATTCCATCTTACACCTGTAAGAATGGCCAAGATCAAAAACACTGATGACAACTTATGCTGGAGAGGTTGTGGGGAAAAGGGAACACTTCTGCATTGCTGGTGGGAATGCAAGCTGGTACAACCCCTTTGGATGTCAGTGTGGCGATTTCTCAGAAAATTAGGAAACAACCTTCCTCAAGACCCAGTAATACTACTTTTGGGTATATATCCAAAGGATGCCCAATCGTGCCACAAGGACATGTGTTCAGCTATGCTCATAGCAGCTTTATTTGTCATAGCCAGAACATGGAAACAACCTAAATGCCCCTCGATCAAAGAATGGATAAGAAAAATGTGGTACATTTACACAATGGAGTACTACACAGCAGAAAAAAATAAGGACAGTTTGAATTTTGCAGGAAAATGGATGGAACTAGAAAACATTATTTTGAGTGAGGTAACCCAGACCCAGAAAGACAATTATCACATGTACTCACTCATAAGTGGTTTTTAAACATAAAGCAAAGAAAGCCAGCCTATAAACCACAATCCCAGAGAACTTAGACAACAATGCGGACACTAAGAGAGACTTACATAGATCTAATCTACGTGGGAAGTAGAAAGTAGAAAAAGACAAGATCTCCTGCGTAAATTGGGACCATGGGGACCTTGGGAGAGGGTTGAAGGGGGGAAGGGAGGGGCAGGGAGGGGAGCAGAGAAAAATGTAGAGCTCAATAAATATCAAAAAAATTTAAAAATCAATGAATCTTTAAGAATACAAACTGTAGCCAGGTGGTGGTGGCACAAGCTTTTAATCCCAGCACTCGGGAGGCAGAGGCAGGCAGATCTCTGTGAGTTTGAGGCCAGCCTGGTCTACAAAAGCTAGTTCCAGGACAGGCTCCAAAGCCACTGAGAAACCCTGTCTCGAAAAAACAAAAAATAAACAAACAAAAAAACCACACAAACTGAAAAGGTCAAAGCTATCCATTAGTGGTAAAGAGCACTTGCCTAGCACATGAGAGGCCCAATGCTCAATACCTAGCATTGCAAATATTATTTTAAAAATTTTTTCAAGACAAGGTTTCTCTGTGTAGTTCTGGCTGTCCTGGAATTTACTCTATAGACCAGGATGACCTCAAACTCAGAGATCCACCTGCCTCTACCTCCCAAGTGCTGGGAATAAAGGTGTGTACCACCAAGCCTGGATAAAATAATTTTTTCTTTCATTTTACTTGCACTGATGTTTTGCTTGGATGCATGCCTGTGTCAGGATGTTGGATCCCCTGGATCTAGAGGTACAGACAGTTGTGCGTTGCCATGTGGGTTCTGAGCATTGAAGCTGAGTCCTCTGGAAGGACACCCAGTGCTCTTAACCACTGAGTCATCTCTTCAGCCCGCTAACTATCCTTAAATAAATAAACTTGCATATGACATACAAAGTGTACCTTTCCCACGCAATGTCGAACCTAGAATCTTGTACGTGCTAGGGAAGTGCTCTACCACTGAGCTGCATCCCCAACCTGTGTGCCATAGTTTTAATTAAAGCTTATACATTTTATTAAAGGCAGCAGCAGATGGGCATTGTATCGACTGCCTGATTTCAACACTCAGGAGCCTGAGGCAGGATTATGAGTTTGTGGCCAGTCAGGGTTACACAGGCAGATCCTGTCTCAGAAAAGAAAACGAAGAGCTCACCATCTCATGAAGCAGTACATTGCCGTCTTTTGTGAGTTTGACATCACCTGCCCCAGAAACAAGCCTGTTCAAAGAACAATGGTACTTATTAACTCCACAAGTCAAGACTCAAAAAGCACTCACTCCTAATTCTTGCCATCCACTGTTCTAAACACAGATGACTGGGCTTGGAAACTCCACATAGAATGGGGTGATACTGTAGTAATGACTGCCACTTGCATCCCCTAGAATTATTTCTCCCAGACGACCTTATAGTGATTTCATTCCAAGTGGAGCATTTATGGGCTTAGAGAGTAGTTGATGGGTCATAAACATTGCCTAATGAAAAGTATAAAACAATGCACAAATCTGCAAATTTTCTGTACGTTTTTATTTTGGTAAATGTCATAATTCAGTCACTGAATTTAGTTGCTTCATCCTTGCATTTATTAGATGCACCAAGCTCTGCCAATTCCACAATTTAAAATACCTTTGAATCTTAGCCTCTCCTCTCCAATTTTATTATCATTTCTAGACTACTTAGATAGCCATCTTGTCTCGAAATTTGAATCAACTCTTTGCACTATATTTTTCTAAAAGACAATATGACTTAGTTTCCTGATCAAAAACCCTTCAATGATTTTATGTTCTCCACCATCTTCAAAGTAAAATTCAAAGTAATTTAACAGTAACATACTTGACCTTTCCCAAACTCTCTTGATCGACCATCATTCCCACAGTAGGTCTTCCAGTCCCCTTAATGCATTATAATGTTTGTTTCTGATGGATTTACACTACTGGGAGGCCTTTAGTCCCTTCACCAATTGCCCAACTCATTCTTCTACAACTCTGATCAAACATCACCTGTTATTCGAGAGGTTTTTCCTTCAGCCATTAGTAATTGGACCCCTTTTCTCTGTAAAATCATTTACATCTATATATAATTGACCCACCTGTCACTATCATGTCCTTGAGATGCTATCTCAAGGGCTGCAGAGATGGCTCCGCAGTAAAAAGCACTTACTGTTCTTGCAAAGAATCTGATCTTGGTTTCCAGCACCCATATCAGATGGCTCACTCAAGTTCAGGGGATCTGACACCCTCTGACCTCTGGGGGCATCTGCACACACCTCATGCACATAAACTCAGACAGGTACACACATAGAAAATAAATCAATCTTTTTTTAGAAAAGAATAGAAACTCTCTCATCTGTTTTCCCAGCATCTGGTGTTAAGTGGCCTCGTTTACTATTAATGTTAGTTTGCTTATTCCTCTCGGGGTGCCACTTTGCTAAGAGACCTTTTCTTCTCCCCACCTCTTTTCATCCTATGTAAAACAATGGTGCTAAATAAATGTATGTCCAAATGGATGGATAAATATAAAGAACTCTAGGTACGGAGAGTTACAGGAACTTGACTACTTAGTACTAACAGATGATGAAACTTGAGTTTGAACCTAAGCCTGCCTAGCTCCAAAGCCAGTACACCACACTGCCAAGTCACAACAATCCTGTCTACGGTGGGGCTGCAGTCCAACGTTTGCTGAGCACGCGCACAAGGTTAAATACATCCCCAACAGGAGAAGGGTGGAGGAAGCTCCAGAAGCGTTCAAGGCTTAACGTTTACAGGGAGCCACGGTATGAATAGCTGTTTATGAACCCTAGTGAAAAGGGGAGGGTGTCACAGCTACTGGTGGGGCCTTTTCTCTTGGGCGAACAGGCTTAAGATCTGAGAGCAGAATGCGCGAGGGAGGAAAATTGCAGTTTTGCTCGCAGGTCTTCACTGAACATCATCGGCCTCAGAGGGCGCCGCGATAATCCACACACATCCTAGCGGCATCTCACATTTTTAGCGCGCCCTTAGGACCCAAGCTGGGCCGCAGCACATCCTGCAGCCCTCGGGCGGCGCACACATTCACAGCCAAAGCCGCCTGGCTGCGCGTCACCTCAGCCCCAGGGTTGGCGAGTTTGATCGCGGCCATGGTTCAACGGTCCAGCCTCCAACCTGCGGACTCGGAACCCTGGCGCCACGCCCACACTCCTGAGCTTCGGCCAATCGGCCCCATAACAGGAAGTGACGCTATCACGCCTCGCCGGGACGGAAGCCAGAATCGCCTGACTCCCTGACGCAAACATGGCGTCCTCCGCCTCCGCTGGGACTCCGGCGGGGAAACGAGTGGTGAATCAGGAAGAACTGAGGCGGTTGATGAGGGAGAAGCAGCGCCTAAGCACCAACCGGAAGAGGATAGAATCCCCGTTCGCTAAGTACAACCGTCTGGGGCAGTTGAGCTGCGCACTTTGTAACACTCCGGTCAAGAGCGAGCTCCTGTGGCAGACCCATGTTCTGGGAAAGCAGCACCGGGAGAGAGTAGCCGAGCTGAAAGGCGCCAAGGGAGCAACCCAAGGCCCGTCGGCCAGCGCAGCGCCTCAGCCCATCAAGAGGAAAACGACGGATGCGGAGAGCCAAGACACCAAGAGAGCCAAGCCCTCCGTGGGACCTCAGGTACAGCCCTCCACCTCGGCCTCGTCTGCCAACTTTGAGAAATCGGGAAAGGAGGCCGCTAGGGCAACCTCCAGTAAACCTTCTGGACTCGGTTTACTCCCTGATTATGAAGATGAGGAAGAGGAGGAGGAAGAAGAAGGGGGTGGAGAAGGAAGAAGGGAGAGCAGCAAGCATTTCACAGATGCACAGGGCAAAGACAAAGAACACTCGCTTGCCCCTCCGAGGGAGACAACAAGCAGTGTGCTGCCAAATGACCCCTTTAATACAAACCCTCCCAAGGCCCCCTTAGTTCCTCATTCAGGGTCCATTGAGAAAGCAGAAATACACGAAAAAGTGGTGGAAAGGAGAGAGAACACCGCCGAAGCATTACCAGAAGGGTTCTTCGACGATCCTGAGGTAGATGCAAAGGTCCGAAAGGTTGATGCCCCAAAAGATCAGATGGACAAAGAGTGGGACGAGTTTCAAAAGGCCATGAGGCAAGTCAACACTATTTCCGAAGCTATAGTTGCCGAAGAGGATGAAGAGGGACGGTTGGACCGGCAGATTGGAGAGATTGATGAGCAGATAGAGTGCTACCGTCGAGTGGAAAAACTGCGGAATCGCCAGGATGAGATAAAAAACAAACTTAAAGAGGTTCTGACCATTAAAGAATTGCAGAAAAAGGAAGAAGAGAATGTGGACAGTGACGATGAGGGAGAATTACAGGATTTGCTGTCTCAGGATTGGCGGGTGAAAGGGGCTTTGCTGTAAGGTTTTGAAGATCCAAGTTGTCCATCATTCTCGGCTGACCCATAAAAAAGTGCTGTGTTCTAGTACTTGGGTTACTCGGTTCTTGGGTACCCTGAGTTGTTGAGATAAAATAAGCCACTGAGCAGTAATTCTTTGGGGAAGGTACTGCGGTGCTATTTATTATAAAATATTCGGGGTAAAACAGTTTGTGACATTTTTGAAATTATAACCGCAAATTGCCAACTTTCTCGTGTTTACAGGCTTAATGTTGATTTTTCAGTTGTAAAGTCTTAAGTTGTAAATACTGTAAATAGCAAAGTATATATTTACATAAAGTCACTGTTTGAAACTTAGAAGTGAGACAAAAAAAGACACACGTTTATATGACCTTGATGTACATATATATTTTTGAGCCTTAAACTCCAAGGGTTGGGACTTTGGGGAGGTTATTTTTAAAAGGCTACTCATAAACATATATATTTTTCATAAATCAGTGAATGAGTATTTTGTTTTCAAAAACATACTTCATGAGATCACTGAGAAAAACATGTCACAAATGCACAACGTCCTTAAGCCAACATTTCTTTTGATAAGACCAATGATTGTGAAGTGTAGGTCTGTATTACCTGTGAAACTTCTGATTGTGCATGGACTGTCAAATCACCTATGAAGGTTTAGTGTCTGAACCTTAGCCTTAGATTCCATAAGTCGAAATGGGGTTCAAATGACAGTACAGTATTCTTGAATGTTCCCAGGTTATTCTAATATATGCCCAGATTGGAGAGCAGCTGCCTTAAGTCCAAATCTGTTTCTCTATTTTTTCAGGATTTGTTTTCCTCCAACATGGTCTGTAAATTTGCTGTACCCTCTGCCCCTGGTGGTGCTAAGCACCCTATCCAGGGCCTTGGGAATGCTAGGCTTGTACCTTTTATTTCGACCCCACTGAGTCTGAAGCTTGATTTTTGTGGTAAATTAGGCTTGTGTTTACAGGTTCTTTCAATTGTAGGAAGGCGTTTGTGTTGCTTAGGAAAGCAGTGACAGCTGCCTTGCACTAGCTGTTGATGGTTTAAAGTACTCCTCGCTTTGGAGGGCGAGATGGTCAAAAGGAAAATAAATAGCAGTGTTTAATATACAGCGTGTTCAAATTTAATAATAGCTAAGACATACTGTTCCAAGTATAAGCCAGACAGGACCCCAAGTACTTTACATATAGTAACCCATTCTAGTTCCGACTCACCAAGGAAAAGGGTCTGGAAAGCCTTGAGAACTTGATGTGGTGACTCACACCCGATACCCTCGGCTTTCGGGAAGCTGTGGGAGATGGCTGAAGTTTGGGAACAGGCGACTACAAGGCTATGCCATGTCTAAAGTGAAAAAAAAAAACCCTTTAATTCTAAAGAATTACTCCTACAGGCAATGTGGAAATAAATGGAGGATTTTTTGTTTGTTTTTAAACAGAAGAAGTCTGTGATGATTGGATGTACTCTAGTAGTATATGGTATAGAAGGAACACAGGACAAGGAACTGGGAAATTATGTGGAAACTACTTCCGAAGTAAAGTGACTGAGACTGGTTAGTTATGGACTATGTGGGGGAAAGTAGTAGAATTTCTCAGGAAGAGCTAACATTCAGTGATTAGAAGTAGAAGAAAATAAATGTAGAAGGGATAAGGATAGGATGCCAAAGGATTTTCTTCTAGATATGGGTACCAAGAAGACTGACGTGATATGTGCCACACATCATTAGTAAACATGCTGCCTGTGACACCAAGTCTGAATTCTTTATCTGCCTACTGATTAGCGATAGCCATTTCAGTTTGATAAGCACAAGAGGTGAACCTGACCCAGTTTTCAGTTCTTTCACCATGCAAGAAAGTAAAGGTGGCTTTAAAGGTGAGTAATAACCTGTAGGAGCACCTTCATTAGACATGCGAAGCTGGGCATGGTGGGTCATATCTGGAATTTTAGTACTAGGAAGGGCTGAGGCAAGAGGATTCCTGTCATTTTGAAGCCATATATTTGACAGTAACAGGTGAAGTTAGTTTCAGTGTTTTTATTTACCCTGATATCTCTAAAATGTTCAATTTCAGTAAGTGATATTTAAAGACTACTGAATATTTTTGCATACATTTGTGAAATCTTGAGTGTATCTAACAATGTATACATTTTAAGGCCCAGTGGCCATTGGTGACTAAAGGCTTCCTTAAAGGACAGCACAGATCTAAAAGTTACGTAAGTGAATAAAAGAAAATATGCTGAGGAAGTAGGAGCAAAAGGTTAATTCTTGGCATCAGTGGAGGTTAAGATGTGAGAAGATAGTGTATGTGTGTGTGTGTGTGTGTGTGTGTGTCTGTGTGGAGGCCACCCGACATAGGTGCTGGGTAACAAACTCGGGTCCTTTAGGAGAGCAGCCAGTGTCCTTTGGAAGAGCATCAAATGCTCACAACCACTTAGCCATCCAGCCCTCTCAGTTAACATTTTATTCGTAAATATTTGATTCTTTTATAAGGCATAAGGAATGTAATGTGTTGATGTACATGAACTACCACCACCTTTTTGTTTTGTTTTTTGTTTTTTCAAGACCGGGTTTCTCTGTGTTACAGTACTAGCTGTTCTGGAACTAGCTCTTGTAGACCAGGCTGGCCTTGAACTCATAGAGATTCACCTGCCTCTGCCTCCCGAGTGCTGGAATTAAAGGCATGTGCCACCACTGCCAGACCAACTACCCCTAACTTTTAAGAGGGCCAAGAACATCAAAATCTAATCTCTGTGGTCCTTATTAAGAACAGGAGGGAAGGACCCCGGTCATAACCAGTGCTCAGTGAGTCCTTGTTGAATGTGAGACCAAAGGAGCAGCTCCACCAACTGCAAATACCCTTACATCCTCTGAGCTGAGTCAGAGGTCTGGTGTTTAACTGTGCTGTTCCCTGATAGAATTAATCCTAAGAATTCCTTCTAGTCATATCTCTTTTTAGAGAGACCCCTAACTCAACCACCATCACAATAAAAATTATTGTAATGGGCCAGGTGGTGGTGGCGCACGCCTTTAATCCCAGCACTGGGGAGGCAGAGGCAGGGGCCAGCCTGGTCTACTGGGGAGGCAGAGGCAGGGGCCAGCCTGGGCTACAGAGTGAGCTCCAGGAAAGCCAGAGCTGTTGTTGGTGACACATGGCTTTAATCCCAGCACTGGGGAGGCAGAGGCAGGGGCCAGCCTGGTCTACAGAATGAGCTCCAGGAAAGCCAGAGCTGCTACACAGAGAAACTGTCTTGGAAAAAAGGGGAGGGATAAAAAGATATCTTCTCATAAAAAAAAGTATCTTCATTTCATTTAAAACAGTCCAGACCCCCCCCTAATTTAGAAGAAAAAAATGCTAATCCAACTGGCCTTCAAATGCACATTTGTCTGCCTTACAGTTATGAATTGCTTTCTCATGTATTTCACTTATGATGGAAGTAATGACTGCTTTTCTGGTACTTGTAGGGGAAAAAATATAAAATTTTGACCTAAAACCTTTAATAGTTAGCAAGCGCCAGATTAATATAGACTGATAAAGCAAAGCAGATTAATATAGACTGATAAAGCAAAGCAGATTAATATAGACGACTGATAAAGCAAAGCAGTTGGCAGCAGAAAGCCCAGCTCAAGCTCCTTTTCCACCTTATTATTTATTTTGCAGTTCTGGAATTTAAAGCCAGGGCCCTAGGCGTGCTAGGCAAGGGGTCCATCATGGAGCTGTATCCAGCCTGCTCCACCTTTCAGTGGTTAATGATCTTAGCCAAGTCACCTCTCTAAGCTTCAGTTTGCTCAAATATCAAATGGAAACACATAGTCCTCATGGGGATGCAGTGAGAGTCTATAGGCTCATTCTAATACAGAATAAAAAAATTTTTTTGTTATTTAAATATTTATTAGTGTGGAATTCCATTTGTTAAAAGAAAGCTTAGCTCAAAATCATCTAAAAAGTCCCTGAGAAGAGAATGTACTATTGAAGATGGGTGACATCTCAGTAAACACACCCTGACTTAACAGACATTAGCTGCGGGCTCCTAGGTTCCCCTCCTTTATACCAGGGAAAGGAAGGACATCCAGGCTCCTCAGCTTGGCCTCCGCCTTAGCAGTCAACTCCTGGGTGGCTTTCTGCAGAGGGAGCCGGGGCGGGCCCATTGGAATCCCAGAGACCAGCGTCATGATGGCTTTGGTCTGTGACACTCCAAAACCGAGTTTGATCACATGGTTGATAAATCTCTGGATACAAAACTGGTAATTGAGGGCTGAAGTGAAGTCTTTCTGTTCAAAAGCCTCCAACATCTGGTTTGTCTTTTTCCCCAGGTAGTTATAGGTACTGCCTATGGCTCCAGTTGTCCCCATGATCAGACCACTCAGCAGTTGCTCATCCACCCCAAACAGCAAAGCAAACTGTCGCTGGTGATTCTGATCCACACACTGCCCGAAGTCTAAGAGATCAGTGTCACTGAACTTCTGTCCTTGAAAGGTGGGGATCTTCTCCTGAATCCCACAGAATAAAAAATCTTAATGGAAAAATACAATTTCTTGCCATGATACACACCAAGAAAAAAAAAACCACAAAATAAAAAATAGGTTTTCTATCAGGGAAGCAGCGATTGGCTAGCAACTTGGCAGATATGCCGAAGATTGAATTTATCAGTGAGCACCATGGTTGGATTGACATTGGTATTTTTAAAGACTAAGTGTCTGTGTGGTACTGGGAATAGGTTTAGGTTTCAGAAGTAAGAAAAGCCATGATTCACTGAATTTCCTTTCTTACTGATTTTACTGTGTCTGCATTGTGTTTCTATGTGTATGTCCACCATCAGCCCATCTCATCCATTCATGTGGGTTTGAATATCATTACCTTTGTATTGAAGGCTCCAAGTTTATACCAACAGCCAGGGCAGCGCTAAGAGTGTTACAGAGATGCTGCCAAAGCCCTGATCACACATTACCACACTACCAGTAAATGCCACTGTTGGTTAAGTCCTTGAGAACTGGCTTTCCATTTGTACTGTTTTCTGCATCTTCTAGCCTACGTACCTGCCTAGTACTGCATTTGAATAGTAACTGTTCCAAATTTAGTGCATCTCAAATAACTTTCATTCTTTCTAAAATTTCTCCTTCACCTCTGTGGATTGGAGTTACCAACCTCTCTGGGAGCTTAAGGCAGCCCCTGGAAGTGATCCAGACACTTCCTTCACCTTCCGAATTGAGGGTATTAGTTAGGTCCTGTTCTACTTCTAATGTAGGCCCAGAATCCCTTCTGCTGTCTGCCTTGCTTCTAGCCATTAATGTCTGTTAGTCCCTGTTGTTGCTCCCTGCTGCCCAGCCACTATCTTTTAACAAAGTATAGTAATCCTTTTAAAATGTTCAATTGTTACTCAAAGCCCTTCATTATGTTTCCATGACATTGAGAAATAAAAGGCCAAGACCTTATTAGGCCTACATGGCCTTAAGGAGTAGTTAAATTTTCCTTACAAACTGATTCAATGAGCCCCACTGAGGACAGAAGGGGACAGGAAAACATAATCGTCCTACACTGAAAGCAGCAATATAATAAAGTGTCAGTTCAGCATACTGAATATATGTGTTAGAGGGTGTGAATCACTGGGACAAGGGGTGAGAAAAGAAATTTAAAATGTGAACTAGCAAAACACAGCCTGCTACTACACAGAGAGGACCAAGGGGACTTCGAAAGTACTCCCAAAATTTTCTAATTCTTTCTAGAAGTTTCCTGTGTTTTTGTGAGCAACTTTTTCAGTTTGTTAATGCCTGAGATGATGATCTGGGAGTTCAGCCAGAGGTCTCCTCCACATCTCTCCATAAAGTCATGCCAATCTTCTGACAGACTACTTTCTTAATGCCATATTTAGGTATACTGATAACCATTGAAAGAGCCCCTGGCTTCCAATAAAAATAAAATGAATTGTAAAAAATGTGAACTTGCTTTGAGGAGGGAGAGAAAAGTAGACCAAGACAGATATGGAAAATACACAGACTTCTCAGGAGACAGTAGCTTCAGGTACATGGAAAGAAGGGTGAGGCAGGACAGGATGTCTGTAGGGTTAGACGCAACCTTATATGCTTCACCTAATTTAGTGTTTAGACTCCTACTCAAAACCAGAATTCCAGTGTGGTAAAGAAAAGGGCAGAAACACAATTCTTGTCCTCAATTGGAAGATGGGGATACTAAGAAAATGGAATCCTCTCTTTATCTGGACTTTTGTTGCAGTTAGGAATTGTCTCTCTGGCCACAGCTTCTAAAGCCATCCAGAAGAGATAGCGGGAGGAGTGGCAAAACCTTCCTCTTAAAGACAAGAATACTTGGTTAGGGCAAGGCTTTGGAATTTCACTTCTAGTTCTAGAAGTTATTTAAGAAATCTTCATTATGGGGGGTGGGACGGACACAACTTTAATCCCAGCACTCAAGAGGCAGAGGCAGGCAGATCTCTGACTTTGGGACTAGCCTGGCCTACATAACAAGTCTCAGACCAGGAAGGGCTATCTCAAAAAAGAACAAAAAAAAAAAAAAAAAAAAAACTACTCCTAAAAAGGATATAATCTCGTAAATAACATAAAGGATTTGGTAGGACCCAGTTATTTCTTAATCTACCAGAACAGGCAGTGGAAAGAGGGGGAACATGTCAGCTTGGCAGGGCGTGGTATGCTGCATGGCTATAATCTCAGCATGCAGAAGATTAAGATAGGACGATCACATATTTGATGTTAGCCTGGGCTACATATTAGGACTTTATGTTTAAATTTTAAAAAAGGACTGGAGAGATGGCTCAGAAGTTAAGAACACTGGCTGCTCTTCCAGAGGTCCTGAGTTCAATTCCCAGCACCCACATGGCAGCTCATAACTATCTATAATCGGATCTGATGCTCTCTTTTGTCATGCAGGCATACATGCAAGTGGAATAGTCATATACACAAATAAATAAATATTTAAAAACTAATTAATTAAAAAAAATTAACCTAGGGTCACAGTATCACTTCTACCCCTCCCTCACTTATCTATGTGATACCTACATATCCTTTTGAAGATTACATTGTCTATGTACTCTCTCAGGACCCTTCCACATGTCTATCACCAAGACCAAATAGGGAATCTATAGGCAAGGCAGGAAAGCACAAGATGCTGCAGGTCTAAGGCCTTCAACAAGAGCTCAGAGTGGAATCGTCAAAACACTGAGAAAGAGGAAGGATTCTTCAAATATCAGAAAAGTGGCACCCACAAGAATGCTAGAAAGTAATCCCAGCACTTGGGAGGCAGAGGCAGGTGGATCTCTGAGTCTGAGGCCAGCCTGGTCTACCAAGCAAGTTCCAGGACAGCCAGGGCTACACAGAGAAACCCTGTCTTGGAAAACAAAACAAAAGAAAAGAATAGCAGAAAGTATCTAGCTTTAATCCCCTCTGCTTACCAGACCAAAGCAGGAAAACTATCACCAATTCATCAGCCCTGCCTATAAACCAGCACTGAGTCCAGTGGAGGATTCAAAATTGAAGTTTGCTTCTTGCCATGATTAATCCTCATTGTCAACCTGGCTGAATCTGAAATCACCTAGGAGACACACCTCTGGTTGTGTCTTAGTCACTGTTCTATTGCTGTGAAGAGACACCATGACCATGGCAACTCTTATAAAGAAAATCATTTAATTGGGGTTGTCTTACAGTTTCAGAGGTTTAGTCCATTGGCATCATGGTGGGAAGCAAGGCAGCATACAGGCAGACATGGTGCTGGAGAGGTAGCTAAGAGTTCTACACCCAGATCTACAGGCTGCAGGAAGAAAGCCACACTGGGCTTGGCATGGGATTTTGAAATCTGAAAGTCCACCTCTAGTGACATACTTCCCCCATAAGACCACACCTCTAATCCTTTCAAATAGTGCCACTCCCTAGTGACCAAGCATTCAAATCTGAGTCTATGGGGCCATTCTTATTCAAGTGTTTTCTTTCTTTCCTTCTTTCTTTTTTAGCTTTATGTATTTTATTTAAATGAAAGCTCTATCTGCATATACACCTGCATGCCAGAAGAGGGCATCAGATCCCATGACAGATGGCTGTGAGCCACCATGCAGTTGCTGGGAATTGAGCTCAGCACCTCTCGAAGAGCAGTCAGCGGTCTTGACCACTGAGCAATATCTGCAGCCCATAGGTTTCTTATTAATTTTAATTCTTATTATTTTGCATGCATGCAGTATATGTAAGTACAGCATGGTGGAAGTCAGAGGACAACCTATGAGAGTCCATTCTCTGGTGATTGAACTCAGGTTGTCAGGCATATGCAGGAAGTGATTTTAACCATCTTGCTGTTCCTCTGAGTGTGTCTTTGAGGGCATTTCCAGAGAGATTTAGCCAAGGAGGGAGGGCCCATTCTGAATGAGGGTAGTACCATGCCATGGAATGCATAAAGAGGGGAGAAAAGGAGCCAGCTGCGTGCAGCATTTCTGCTGTTTGCCTCCTGGTCTGCCCAGAAGTGAGGAACCCAGAGCATGCTCCCGAATACTGCCACACCTTCCCCCACAAACAGTACTGTATCCTCCTATGCCGTGAGCTAAATAAATCCTTCTCCCCTTAAATCCCTTATATATTTGGTCAAAGCAAGAACAGTGACTAATATTTTCCTAAATATTTCCCCTTTATAAAGGATGTATTGCTTTGAAAAGTATTCACTTGATTCCCAAAGATGTATCTACCAGAACTTCATAGTAGAAAACCCAATAAGGAAGACAAGAAGCATTCTCTGGATCTGAGACCCCAGGCTTCTCAGCTGTGTCCCAGAACCCCCACCCCTCTGCCAGGCACTGGACACTCCAACTCTACTCTTCAACTCAGTTCTGGCTCAAATTGGCAGTTTTGGCACAAGACATTCAGAAAAGAGACCATAAACCCCTCTGACTAAGAAACAAAGTCTTCAACCTGCTACAGTGAAGAACAATGCTTCTGCTCACTGAATTACCGTACACTCCTGCATGCTTCTGCTCACTGAATTACCGTACACTCCTGCATGCTTCTGCTCACTGAATTACCGTACACTCCTGCATGCTTCTGCTCACTGAATTACCGTACACTCCTGCATGCTTCTGCTCACTGAATTACCGTACACTCCTGCATGCTTCTGCTCACTGAATTACCGTACACTCCTGCATGCTTCTGCTCACTTTTAAATACTTTCCTGGCAAACACTTGTACCATATTTCCTTAAAATTTCTTTTAATTATATGACATTAAGCGAACCAAATTATAAGATCAGCTCTTCCTGCTGAGATTTATGATTCATAGAGCAGAACTTATTAAAAAGGGAATCCCCTGAGACCAAACCAACTCCCCAAGTGTCAGCCTTCTCCAGGACAATGTGAAGTGTTCATTCTAGCACTGTCCATGGCTTCTAAGTGAGCAGCAGGAACACAGTCTACACATCTCCCTGTAGGACCTTTGTTTGTTTGTTTCTCTTTTCTTTTAAGATCTTGTTTTTAGCCAGGCAGTAGTGGTACGCGCCTTTAATCCTGAAGGCAGAGGCAGGTGGATCTCTGTGAGTTTGAGGCCAGCATGGTCTACAGAGTGAGTTTCAGGACAGCCAGGGCTACATAGAGAAACCTGTCTCGAAAAACAAACAACAAAAAACTCTTCTTTTTATTTTTGTGTGTATGTGCGTGAGCGCAAGTACTTGCGGAGGCTAGATGAGGGCATCGGATGCCTGCAGGTGGAAATGTGGGCACTTGGGGGCTCTTTTGTGGGTGCTGGGTGTTGAACTCAGGTCCTGTACAAGGGCAGCAAAAGCTGTTAACTGCTGAGTTGTCTCTCTAACCCTGGTTATATTTAATTACTAATCTTGATAAGCCTCAATTGGAAGTCAGGGATGGTCATATTGAAGAGGGTGGTGGTGGTGTTAGCACTGAGACAAGAACAAAATAAGATCAATACCCTGGAGGATTTGTGACTAGGGTCTGAGGAATGGAGTTAATTGTGGGCTTCTGGGTAGGCAGAACAAGCTGGGATATCCTCACTTCTCACTACTAAGGGCCTTAGTATCTCCTGATCTGGCTCAGAGAGTTGCTTTAAGACTCCAACCAAAGTTGTTCTCTCCAAAATGCATCCACACAAAAACGTTTATATTAAAATATTGGGAGGCTGGAGAGATGGCTCAGCGGTTAAGAGCACTGGCTGCTCCTCCTGCGGACCCAGGTTCAATTCCCAGCACCCACATGGTAGATCACACTGTCTGTAACTCCAAGATCTGACACCCTCACACAGACATACAAGCAGACAAAACACCAATGCACATAAAATAATAAAAAAGAAATTACAGGCGTGTAAAGACATGCCTGGCTAAAAGAACTGTTTCTATTGCCGGGCAGTGGTGGCACATGCCTTTAATCCCAGCACTCGGGAGGCAGAGGCAGGCGGATCTCTGTGAGTTCAAAGCCAGCCTGGGCTACAAGAGCTAGTTCCAGGACAGGCTCCAAAGCTACAGAGAAACCCTGTCTCGAAAAACCAAATATATATATTGGGAGAGTCAAGAATGCCCAGGGCCACCCACAGATCCTCTAGGGAACCACCTCTTTCACTTTTGCTAGTGATGCTGCCCTCCTTTCTCACACAGGTAATTACTGTTGGCCACCTATCATCTTCTGCCTTCTCTACAGGGCAGTCAGAGTGACAGGGGTCTTGTTAAAAACCAAGTTAGATCATGTCTCATTCCTGCACAGTACAATCCATTAGCTTTCCATCTTGGCGGGAATAAAATCCAGTCTTTTTACAATGGCATACAAGGCCCTACAGGGTATCTCTCCTTGCAGGCTTCCACTGATGCTCTTCTCAGCCTTGGGCTACTCTGGCCACAGGGCTCTCCTTGCTGCTTTCCCAGCAGATCTTTCATGCTCTATCTTAGATCTGCAAGTGACATTTCCATCCCTTTAAGTCTTACTTTAGCTGTTACTGGGTAGATGAGACCTTCTTGACATCTATTTAAAACTGCAACCCTACTTCCACTGCCCCTACCTCTGATTCTGCCTCTCTCTCCATGACACCCATTCATATCTTACAGTCTATGTATTTTACTTTTTGTTGTTGTTGTTGCACACACTAACCTGCTAACTCCACAAGGGCAAGGATTTTTGCTGGACCCCAGGTCCTAGAATTTTGTCTGACATACAGTAGACATTCAATAAGCGCTTAAGTGCCTGGCTGATCGGATGATTAGAGACGCTGCAGTGACAGAGGTTTGGGGATGGGAAAAAAATGAACATTTACTGAAATAGCTGCAATGAACAGTTTACAAATTAACATTATTCGTTTTATTTTTCAATTTTACCACAATCCTGGAAGCTATTTTTATTCTTATTTCATCATCCCTTTGAATGAAATTTTAAGGCACAAACCTACCAAAATATGATGAATTAAATCTATTATAAAACTGATGAAAAAAATCAAAGCACAAATTGAAGAAGAGGGCTTGGGAAATAGTTCAGTCAGTAAAAGTGCTTGCCTTGCTAATGTGAAGACCTGAGTTCAAGACCCAGAAGTCCCTCTACTACCCCCAAACCACCCACCCACCCACCCACCCACCCACACACACACACACACACACACACACGCAAGGAAGACACGTTTGCAACCCTAGAGTTGGTCTTAGCCAACACACACACAGAGCAGAACACTGGACCTTTCTCTGGTATAATCTTAGCTCTTGGGAGGCCAAGGCAGGAAGATTAGAAGTTCCAGGTTCCCATCTCCAAATTCTAAAATAGAGTTGAAGAGGTGGCTCTGTGGGCAAAGAGCTCACTGTGCAAGCACAAAGAGGACCTGAGTTCAAAGCCCCAGCACCCATGTTGTGGAGGCCCAAAAAATATGAGTCTATTTCACTTTGTCTGAAGGTCAGAGAGATTTAGCTTGCTCAAAGTTGTTGACAACTGTGGCTACACACCCTGACCTAGAGGGCGGTTACTTGGTGTGTTGGACATTAAGATAGACCATATAGGTAGATCCACTCCACCCTGAACAAAGGTCAGAGAATTCAAACATACTTCTGCTCCTTCTTTTGAATTATGAGTTTTGACTTATGGAGTGGTTGCCTTCAGGATACTTGGACTAGGGTGGGTTCACTGCCTAAACAACAGAATGCTTTTCTCATAAATTAATGCCTTGATATCTCAAAGTATTGAAGCAAGTAGCTATTCTAGTTATCCTTAGTATCATGTTACAACAGTCTTTCGCCTTCTTCCACCCCATCCCCCGTTGTATTGGGATATAAAAGTGTATGGAAAATTAAATACAGGCAGACTCTGTACTCAGAACTCAGGATTCAGGATCCACTGGGCTGCCCTCCCAATACTATCCTATGCTTGTTTGTTATTTTCACTCGTGTCTTCACTCTCTTTACTTATTTTTCTAATCCCCATGCCCCTACCCTAGTAAGTGGTATCCTTGTCAAAGCTGGTCCCTGACATGTAAAAGCTGGTCACAGTGGTGCATACATCTGTCATCTCATGGAGAGTGACAGAGGAGTGGAGACAAGTGGATACCAGGGGCTCACTGACTTGCCAGTCTAAAATAAACAGTGAGCTAAGAAACTTTGTTGTTGCTAGAAGTAGTCTCTGTTCCACTGGTCCCCCTGGGCCAGTTTCTCTCGGCCTGACTGTTCCCAAATAACCACTCAGAAGCTTAGTAACAGTTACAATTAACTGGCTAATGTCTTAGACTTTTTACTGGCTAGCTCTAACTATAAATTAACCCATTTCTATAGTCTGTATTTTACCATGAGGCTTGTGGCTTGTTCCTCACATCTTGCTTCTTGGGTGGCTACATGGTATCTCCCCAACTCTGCCTTCTCTCTCTCTCTGTATCTTTGTTAGAACTTTCTGCCTAGCTTTACTCTGCTAAGCTATTGGTCGAAAAAGCTTTATTCATCAACCAATAAAAGCAACACATATACAGAAAGACATCCCACATCATCTCCCCCTTTCTGTCTGATTAAAAAGCAAGGTTTTAACTTTAACATAGTAAAATTACATATAACAGAACAATTATCCAGCAAAAATTACAGTTATACTTAGTCTACCTGTATTAGCCAAGATTAAAGAAAATACTTTATCATCTAGCCTATCTTTGTGACTCTAAAGTTTTATATTTAATTTATCTTTTATTATAACTAAAGTAAACTATAACTATCTGTCTTGAACTCTAATCAAAGACCCCAGGATATAACATTACCTAAATAAACAAGAAGTGCATTGTAAGTAACTTCCAAAACTCTAAAATTGACAAAGACATCTCACTGACTGGACAGTTACCTGAACTTCTTTTGCAACACTGGGGCATCCATCTTCAGCTTATAGGTAGGCCCATAGTATCTGGCAGATTTTACCTTGTACTGGCAAAGTTTGTTAGTTGTTTTTTTCTGTGTCCTGCAGAATGTCTGGCAGTTTCTTCTGTGGAACAGGAACCCTGAAGGACCATCCCATCTTTTGGAAAGTTCAGCAGTCACTTTCCTATGGGTCCTCCATGTTCAGTTCATACAGCATACTATCAAGCAGTCCAGGCAAGAATAATTTCTTGCCCAAATGGTTAGCCTTATTACACTGAAGGCAAATTCCATAATAAGTTTCTTTGATGCCCATCATCCTCTTTGAAATAATTGTGCTACCAGAAGCAGACATATCTCATTGTCAAGAAAAGTCTAAGTTCTTAAAACTATTTTTTTTTTTTTTGGTTTTTTGAGACAGGGTTTCTCTGTGGCTTTGGAGCCTGTCCTGGAACTTGCTCTGTAGACCAGGCTGGCCTCGAACTCACAGAGATCCTCCTGCCTCTGCCTCCCGAGTGCTGGGATTAAAGGTGTGTGCCAACACTGCCCGGCTTCTTAAAACATTTTTAAATGCCATATTCCATAGGTCTTGGAAGTGTTGAAGATTATCTAATTGAAATTAATTGAAATATATCTCTGTATATCTAGAAAATCTAACTAACATGACTAAAAGTTTGATTATTATATATGACTATTAATCTATATTTACTAATTATACATTACATTTTAAAATGAGCTGTATAAACATAATACCTTAAATAAGAGTAGAAATATATATGTATTTATTTATCTATGTATATATATAGTGTAACAAAATTGATCTTAAAGTTGTTTCAATAGACCAAAATCCATACTAATGTAGAGTATTTGTTTCTATATTATATCCTGCCCCTTTCTTAAGAAAGAGATTGACTGTGACCATAAACCATTTGTAACCAACCCCTCTAAAATGAAAATAAACATTTATAATTTAGAAATTTTAGAAATTTGGGCGTAGTTTTCTCCAAACTACTTCCTGCTGCTTGTTGGGTGAGGTATTTTTAGGATTCACAGAGACCTTTCAGCAGGGGTTGGGGGATGTCTTGTTCCATCAAACCACATTAGCCTGGAAGGAATCCACAAGTTCCCATCCTCTGTGGAAACAAAAGCAGACCTTCTTTTCCAAAGCAACATATCCTTAGACTCAAATTTAAAATATGTATGTTGGTTTAGCTTAGCAGTCCCCAGAATCAAATGTCTCTCTGTAGTCAAAAAATCCAAAGAAAGCCGGATGGTGATGGCACATGCCTTTAATCCGAGTACTTGGGAGGCAGCGGCAGGCAGATCTCTGTGAGTCTGAGGCCAGCCTGGTTAACAAGAGCTAGTTCCAGGACAGTTCCAAAGCTACAGAGAAACCTGTCTCAAAAAAACAAAAATAAAATTTTTTTAAAAAATTAAAAGAAAACACAATATATATAATTCAGACTCTGTATATTTTTCATCTTTCTGTGGTGATATATATATATATGTATAAAATTATTTTTTTTAAGAATTTTTAAATCATCATTTTAATCTATAACTGTACTCTTCTCTTTCCCAAGCCTATGCACATTTATCAAACACACTGTGACTGGTTCAGAAGTCTTCTATGTCTGGATTTGTCCTTATTGTCTATCTGAAATCCTTTTCTGACCAGGAGCATTTTTAAAATGGTAAAAAGTTAAAGTAAACCTTTAACTCCCAATATTTTTGACCTCTACCTAAACCATGATGGGGTGGGTGGTAACAGAGAGGAGAGGATGGAGTGGATTGACCAAAAAAACTAAGGACGTATGAAAAATCCCTATTGAAATCCATGACTCTATAAGCTAATTTAAAAAAAAATGCTGGGTATCATGGTGCACACCTTTAATCCCATGACTTGGGAGAGGTAGGCAGATTTCTGTGAGTTTAAGGCCAGTCTAGTCTACACAGCAAGTTCTAGACCAGCCAGGGCTACAAAGTAAGACCCTGCCCCTGCATAAAATGGGAGTTTGAATACAGACACCCTGCAAGGTGAACATTACCCTAGAAGACATGGGTTATTATACAAAAGTCTCAGAACCTAGTGAGGGATACCTCCCTGAATTATTGATTGGGGAGGTCCCAAGGTCCCTAAAACAACACAGGCTATTACCACTGTTCTTGTTTACCCACCAGAACAAAGTGTTAAATGGTAGACCCTATTGCTAAAGATACAATACTCTTGGACTGTAGGACAGAGAAACCAAGCTGGAACTGTCCTGAAGACTTCCTCCCTGATGACTCCCTTTCAGAGCGCTGGAAGGTGCTATGCAGGATGCTGAGTGAGAAAAGACATCAATGGTATCCGGGCAGTCAATCTCACAAGGTACAATACTGACCTTCCAGGCAAGATGTGCTCATCGGTGCAATCGTGGCATGAAGGTTATAGGGGCAACCAACTGCTTTTGGATTGGATTTGAGACCTGCTTATGGGAAGGAATTAAGGCCTGTTAGCACTAAACTAGTCAAAGGTCCAAAACTCCGAAGGTCACAGGCTCTACAGAAGAATCTACCACTGTTGTTTTGCTAAATGACATGTTGTCCAGCTGTCTTCTAAATATTAATGCTCTGTGACAGTGCTGACCTCAACCATGGCCAAGGAAGCTTCTTTCTGTGATGGTCTGCAGTTAATAACTGGTCAAAATGCTGAGAATAAATATTTGTGAGGGCTCAGACCTAAATGGAGCATGTATATCAACCAACAACAACCCTCCCAGGGAACGCTGGAGAAAAAAGAATGTAAGAACTGGAGGATGGGGAGGAGCACTGTGAGATGTTGTTTTCTGGACATGACATGGTTATGGAACTCAGGAACTTACTGGTGCTAATGATCAGGTCAACATGATCAGTCAGCACTCCAACAGGCAGCACTAAGCGGACTAGGTGGGTTATTGACAAAATAGGAGGACATGAAAGTAGATGGGGATGTGGTGGGAGCTCCTAGGAGGCATAAAAGCAGAGAACTAGGGTTGCATATGATCCAGATGCATTGCTCACATGTATAGGAACAAAGAAGAAATAAAAAAATACTCTTTTATCTTTTGTAACTTATTTTTATTTTATATGCATTGGTTTTATATGCATGTGTGTCTGTATGAGGGTATCAGATCCCATTATTGGAGTTACAGACAGTGGTGAGCTGCCATGTGGGAGCTGGGAATTGAACCTGCGTCCTCTGGAAGAGCAGTCTGCACTCTCGACCACTGAGCATCTCTCTAGCCCTATTTTTGTTTTGTTTTTAAGGAAGAAAATCACTAAAGGAAGACATGCTAATGTCAGCCTCTGGCCTCCACATACACATTCATGAGTGACCATACACATAAACACATAATACAGTTACACAAATAATAAATAAAAAGGAGAAAATTTTATGCTCATGGACAGGAAGACTCAACCCTATCAATTGTCAGTTTTTCCCAACTTGATCTCGAATTAGTTCAATCTCAGTCAAAAATCTCAGCAAGCCACTTTGTGGCTATTAGATTTAGATGATTCCAATATTTACATAAAAAGGCAAAAGATCCACAATAGCCAACCTAACTACTAATGGAAAAGAACATAGCTTAGGGGACCTACACCAGCTGATGTCAAGGCTCACTCTAAAGCTACAGTAACCAACATGGCAATATTAATAAAAGAAATACACCAATGACAGGAATACAGAGCCTATAAGTAGAGCTTCACACAGTCAAACAGTCTCTAAATAGGAGCAAAAAACCAAAGACAAATACTGTACTTTTCTCCCATATGTGAAACCTAAATTTAAAAAATTATTCACGTATGTGTGTTTATAGGTCATGACATTAGAGAAGGGATTATGAGGGCGAGGAAGGAATCTTAATGGTGCCGGGAAATAGGGTAATGAAATACCTGTAATAGGAAGGCAGAAGAGGAAACTGGTGGGGGAAGGGATCCAACTGGAGGTGGAGAGGGCACAAGAAGAGCAGTGGGGGGGTAACAAGAGAACAAAGTATAACTGCATCATGATGAAATCCATTACTTTGTACACCAACCACAACTCAATGAAAGGCATGTGCCATCATTCCCGGCTAAAAAAAAAAGACTCACTTTTTTTTTTAATGGAGCAAAAGCAATAAAATCTTTCAAGTACTGGTGCTTGAATAACCTAGACATCCACGTGCGAAGAAAGGAAGAGGCAGAGAGGACATGAATAACAGCCCCTAACACTCTTAGTAGAAAGCAATTCGATGGATCACAGACCTAAATGTAAAGGGTAGAACTTCTCCCATTTCACCAGGGGAACTAAACGAAGGCTACACAGCCCATTTCACCAGGGGAACTAAACGAAGGCTACACAGCCCATTTCACCAGGGGAACTAAACGAAGGCTACACAGCTCAGGACAGAACGTAATTCAAGCCTGACTGTGCCATTCCAAAGCCCTATTTCCTCACCAAACTTTCTCTCTCCTTGACGGATCAGGCCCACCCTTTATAAAGAAATGCAAGCCTAGCATGAGGGCACACAACTGAATGCCCAGTACTACAGTAGGGAGATGGTACATCGGAGACAGACTTACAGCCACACAGTGAGACTGCCCACCCCCCAAAATTTGAAAAATAAGTCACTGCATTTAGATTTGTGCTAAATGAAACTTCAGTGTTCTTACTACCAAGAAAAAAAAAAGCCATTGCTAACTTTCATTCTAGTTATATTTAATAGCGGGGGAGGGGCTAGTCAGAGATCATTATAGGTGCCATGTACTCCTAATCAAGCAAATCAAACATTGTCAAAGACATAACGAACTTCCTCCTAAGGATTTTGAAAATTATCCATTGATAATGAATGGATATAGCTCATGAATTTCATTGCATGGGTGTTTTACCTGCATGTATGTCTGTGTGAGGGTGTCAGATCCTCTGGAACTAGAGTTACAGACAGTTGTGAGCTGCATGTGGGTGCTGGGAACTGACAGGTCCTTTGGAAGAACAATCAGTGCTCTCAACCGCTGAGCCCCTCTCTCCAGCCCAAGAATTTCATTCTTTTAGAAGTATATGCTGGCTGACTGGTGGTGTCAGACGCCTTTAATCCCAGCACTCGGGAGGCAGAGGCAGGTGGATCTCTGTAATTTCGAGGCCAGCCTGGTCTACAGAGTGAGTTCCAGGACAGGGAGGACTACACAGGGAAACCCTGTCTCAAAAACAAACAAAAGAGTATATGCTGGGTGGCTATTATGTGAGCAGGCAACCTTTCTAGGCGCTGAGGATAAAAAGACGCACAAAGTACTCTGGAGGCAGAGGGAAGCAAGAAGATCCAGGAGTTTCAGACTAACACTGGCTTCAGATAGAATTTCAGACCGCCTGGGATCTATAGTGACAGCCTTTCAAGACAGGGTATAGGGATACAGATATCCACTGTACTGCACTGTAAGCTGTAAATCTGTGGCATGCTGTATTGTGGAGGGCAGTGGGAGTCAAGCATGCAGCCTCCTATTTTCTGACGTCACATTTTCAAAAAAGTAAAATTAAACAGGCGAGTGACACAAAAATATCTTTTATTTGACCCAACATATCAAACATTATTTCAGCAGATATTGGAATATATGCACTATTACTATTAATGAGCTATTTTACACTCTGTGGGGAAGGGTTGAGAACTTGTCAGTGCGCAGCGTTCACTCAGAGCATCTCTCGGTTCAGACTGGTCACATTTCTAGCGCTCAGCAACCACATACGTGGCTAGTGATAAAGGGTTGGACAGCACAGGGCTGGGGAAAAGTCGAGTACAGTTAAGATTCTCCAGTGAAAATGTTGGTTCTTCCTCACTGGAGGCCTTGAACTTCCTAAGTCCTTCTGATTCTCAAACCCAGATTTATCCTGCCACAAGAGAAGACAAAGAGCCTGTGCCTCATTTCAAACAGGGATCTGGCTGGGCTCGGTCCAAAGAGCCTCGCTCAGCGTTCATTCTCCAGCTGGGTAAATGATTTATAGTCTATCAGCTCACTCTGGTCATTCATGTCTTATCAACATACTGAGCATCTCACAGAGGTAACATTAAAGCGTAAATTATTTCAAACATGCACCTTCCTCTCCACCCCAAGGCCACTTTGATATACTGGGTTCGCTTGCCTTAGCATCTCCCGTGACCAGTTTCTTTTTTTTTTTTTTTTGCTAAGTTTTGCTCTGACCGTGACCAGTTTCAACTCTAGCTACTAGGCTCTTCGTTCACAACGTTCTTTCCCTACGAAATGAAGGCTAAACTCTTCCACACAAAATAGAACTTCGCTCCAGCGTGTGCTCTTTATTTCCCTAACAAAGTCCAATTGTTTGCCGTTCCCAGTCTGAACATCACTTACCTTCTACCCTGGATACTTTAGTTTTGTAAAATTAGCCGCCTCAAACTCACAAAGCCAACCTGAGGTTTAAAAGCAGTAGTACACTAAATGACATATAATAGGGGCCACTGTCCCCGTCGCTCCTCCACAGATCCCAACTTCCTTTTTAATTGAAGAAGCCTCTTTTTAATTCAGCAAAAGTCATGTGGGCAGGAAAAGAAAATAACGGTGGAAACACTGGCTCTTTCCTTCCTGGGCTCACCGCAATAATTTTTTCAATTACTATCTTTACTATCTAAGAATCTGAGACATTCTAGGAACTTCAGGTGCGCTGCGCCCCACCGCCGCCAACGAGCCCCACAACCCCTCAGTTCAAACCCTCCAGGGCGGAACGGAACAGAGACACACGTGGCGGCCGGAGGGGGCGGGGACAGAGAGCACAGGTCCGGCTCGGCTACTGCGCCTGCGCGCTGCCTCCGATTCAAGGACCCGTATTTAAAGAGACAGGCGTTCTAGTCATCGTGCGAGGCCCGCGGCCTTGTGGGCTCCTAGGCGGGCGGCCGGTGTGGAACGTCGGAGCCTGGACAGCCGGGAAGGAAGGTGAGGGGCGGCGCGGCTGGCCGCGGGATCGCGGTGTGGGGAGAGATAGGACCGGGACCGAGCGCGGCGTGGCTGGAGAGCCCGTGGCTCCTCCCCCGCCCGCCGCTCAGCCTGGGGGCACACCCTCCGTGACGTGGCAGCCCCCCGGGAGCCCACGGGAGGCCCGCGGCCCCTGAGACCCCAGGCGGGCACTGAGGAGGGCAGGATGCCTCCCGCGCCCGAGTGGACGTCCCTAGGGGTTCGGGGTCCGGCCGCGGCTCCCTGGCAGAGCATGGAGGCAGAGCGGCGAGCTGCTCTCCGCGGCCCCGGGGCTCCTGAGCCTCACCGCGCGGTCGGCTCCGGTGGTTAATTGTCCTATCCCGGGCTGAGGGCTGCATCCCACCCACCATAATCTACGGAAATTTGAAGTCTTGCTCGCCCGTAGCTCCTCCCCGGCTCTGCTGCCCTTCACTCCCCTTTCTGATTCTTAAACGTGATGCTTGGGTGACCCACTATGAGTCTCCCCAGTTAATGGATCTTCTCTTCGCCCCCTGAGTCGTACATTATTAAATACACAAGTTTGGTATACATTCCCCGGGAATTCAGCCCGCCCTCGAGTTCGTTGTGATTTTCCTAACCACTCCATGAGGTAGTTCTAATATTGGAGTATGTTTTCCTTTTGACATGGATGGGCTTGCTATGTAGCCCTGGCTAGACTGAAATTTACTAAGAGCCAGACTGTCTAGCTTCGAACGGGCACCGCAGTCCTTCTGTCTTTGCCTTCTGAGTGCTGAGATTACAAGCGAGAACCACCATAATTAACTCTGCTATAAAAATACAACTAGGGCCGGGCGTGATGGTACAACGCCTTTAATCCCTGCACTCAGAATGTCAGCCTTGCCCTACATAGTGACTTCCAGGACTACATAGAAAGTACTCAAAAAACGAAAAATAAACAAATATAAATTGAAGCGGGGCATGGTGGTGCACGCCTTTAATCCCAACACTCAGGAGGAAGAAGCAGGCAAATCTCTGATTTCGAGGCCAGCCTGGTATACAGAACAAATTCCAGGAAAGCAAGGGCTATTACACAGAGAAACCCTATCTTGAAAAGTAAAAGATGATTGATAGATAGATAGATAGATAGATTGAAATTAGGATTGGTGGCTCATATCTATAATCCCAGCTCTAGAGAACTGGAGGCTGAATTGGCTGTTTAGGGTTGGCCTTGTTTACATAGCAAGTTGAAGGAAACTGAACCACCTGGTATCTGCCGCCCACCCCATAGGTAAGCTCGCTTCCTGTCCTTTCCCTTCCATAGTACACCGGCTGTGCTGTGCTCTGTGTAGCACTGCAGTGAGGGAGTGAGCTTTCTGTTGACACAGTAACAATTTTACATCACAGCAGTGTGTGAACAAAAATAGTTTCTAGTATATTGGAAATTAAAACTATAAAGAAAGCCCACTTAAAGCTGGGCGGTGGTGGCACACGCCTTTAATCCCAGCACTTGGGAAGCAGAGGCAGGCGGATAGATGTCTGTTTGTCGTGTGTGTGTGTGTGTGTGTGTGTGTGTGTGTGTGTGTGTGTGTGTGTGTGTTTTCGAGACAGGGTTTCTCTATGGCTTTGGAGCCTGTCCTGGAACTAGCTCTGTAGATCAGGCTGGTCTTGAACTCACAGAGATCTGCCTGCCTCTGCCTCCCGAGTGCTGGGATTAAAGGCATGTGCCACCACTGCCTGGCCTGTTTTTTTGTCTTAATAACCAAGATAAATTACATCGTGTTTATGAAGTTTCCCTGTGAAATATAACACGAGGTACCTTTAGAAAACAAGCCATTATAACAGATTTGGGATTTCAGAAGAAGGCCCTCTTTTGAGAGGCAACTCATCAGAGCCTATAATCAGATTGACTGACTGGGTTCAAAGCCATGCTCAGCCATTTGTTGGCTCTGTGACTCTCAGCAAGTTACTTTGCTTTTCTGCTCCAATTCCATCTGTAAAATGTAACTCACAGTAGTACTTAATTCAAGTAGTAGTTGTTCTAAGAGTAAAATTCTTAGAAACAGAATAAGCAATTCCCGTGCTTAATTCAGCAACCTGAATCAGGGAAAGTTGAAATAACTGGACTGTAAGAGTCAAAGGCAGTGATGGAGGAATCAATCCAAGTAGAAGCAGTGATTACCTAGTACTTCTTATAATTACTTAAGTGCCTTTGTTTGTTTTTTGAGACAGGGTTTCTCTGTGTTTCTCACAGAGGTCTGTCTGCCTCCCAAATGCTCGGATTAAAGGCGTGTGCCACCACTGCCCAGCTAGAATCTTGGTAATATTTAAAGGGCACCATTCATTACTAGTATCTCATATTATTGATGTTGCATGCCTCTTTGGAAACAGAGTTTTCCTGTGTTGGAACTCTATTTCAGCCTAGGTGAATGCATTGAGAAGTGCTTGATTAATCACGAGCTCTGAGATTCTGGCCATTAAGAAATTGGAAGCCCGTCTTCATATCTCTGTGTTTATTTTCCATCCTTTCATACAGCTATATGACTTTGGCTTTCAAGATCCTCTTCCCGAGAAACCTTTGTGCCCTTGGCAGAAAAGAACTGTGCCTGTTCCCACAACAGAACTGGTCTGCCATAAGACAGTTCAGCCAGTGGTTGGAAACAGATCACCTTCGTGGGTGCTGCCTCCTCCAGGGAAAAAAGCCTGTCCTATCTTTCCAGAGAAGTCACCTAAGACCACGTGCCACCCACCTTGTTTTCTTCCCAGGGTCGCATGTGGGACTCTGTACTAGCCCCTGTGAGATGGCAGAGCAGCGGTTCTGTGTGGACTATGCCAAGCGGGGTACAGCTGGCTGCAAGAAATGCAAGGAGAAGATTGTAAAAGGCGTATGCCGCATTGGCAAAGTGGTTCCCAATCCCTTCTCCGAGTCTGGGGGCGATATGAGAGAGTGGTACCATATTAAGTGCATGTTTGAGAAACTGGAGCGGGCGCGGGCTACCACAAAAAAAATCGAAGATCTCACAGAGCTGGAAGGCTGGGAAGAGCTGGAGGATAACGAAAAGGAACAGATAAGCCAGCACATTGCAGGTGGGTTGGAGAACCTGCTTTCTCAGCATGCTGGTGCTGCTGCTAATAGAACAGGATGCAGGAGACTAGAGTCTAGGAGATTTCTTTCTTTGTTCATCTTGCTTGGGCATAATTTTAAATTCACACAATAGTTATAAGAATAAAATTAATACCAAGAGTACTCACATTCTCTGTACACAGATTTCCCTCTCGATACTAGTCAGTTTACTCTATCATTCCTGTCTATGGGCTCACTCTCTACATATCAGGTTTGTTTTTATTGAGCATTCAGAAAAAATTGTATCATCAGGCCCTGTAGATAGTCTAGTGTGTATCTTAAAAATAGGATCTTCTCTTACATGATCATAGTTTACCTGTCAACCTCAGTAAATTTACCTTGATGCAATATTTTCTTTTCTGTATACTGTTTTGTCAGTTGACTGAATATTATAATTTAGTAGTATAAATGTTATAATTTAGTAGTACCCATTGTAGGGTTCAGGTCTAGCATCAGATTAGCATCTAATTGTCATGTCTATTTAGCCTCCTTTACTCTGCAACATTTCTAGAGGGTCTTTTTGGTTTTTGGTTTTGTTTTTAGATGTGTTCTTGCCATGCCTTGTAACTTGGGCTGACCTCACACTTGGAGCAGTCTTCCTGCCTTGTCTCCCCAGGACTAAGATTTTAGGCTTGTGTCACCAAGTCTGTCACTCTATGGTCTTTCTTTTAGATGTTGATATTTTTAAAGAATAAAAGACCCGCTACCACTGTTTTAGCTGTCACCTTTTTATCTTTACAGACTTGTAGATTACTACTTTCCCTAGGGACTTAAAAGTTCATTATGGTACTTAATTGTTCCATATTTGGCTAGCCTGCAGTCCCTTTAGGGTGGCTTCTATATCCTGTAAACCCTAGTTTCTCTCTCTCGCTCTCTCTCTCTGCAGTCTTGCTGTTTCTGCACCAGCCTCTCAACTTCTGAAGTTGCACACAACTGCCAACCACACCTGGCACATCTTTTTTCCTTGTGTTTTAGCTAGGTTAGGTGGCATAAACCTGCAGTCCTAGGTACTCAGGGGTGAGTTTAAGGCCTGCTGGGCCATGTTTTATAAGTACTTATGCATTAGGCATAAGAGGATGCTCTTGACTTCTATGTGTCCTCCCCTAGCTGTGGCAGTAGCCATTCCTCTGAGGAGTCTGAATTCCCATTAGTGAAAAATAGTTTTGGAAACCAAAATCTGGCTGCTGTATGTCTCATCATCTTTGGGGTGTATTTGCTTCTAAGTCCTTGGAACAGACAACTAGAAAGATATATGTGTGCATATACATAGAATCACATATATGCATATATCCACACATACATGTTTACTCCTATATGTGGTTGCTGGGAATTGAACTTAGGACCTCTGGAAGAGCAGCCAGTGCTCTTAACCACTGAGCCATCTCTCCAGCCTCCAGGCCTCTATTCTCAGCCTTTGTTTCTGATTCTATCTCATTCAGGGGAAGGGAAATGCAGTCAACAGGAATTTTTCTACCAGTGCCAAACAGGCATGCTCTGGTTTCTTCTTTTTTACTTTGTTGTTTCTATATATTGGGGCTATTCCACAGAGTGAGATCCAAGTTCTATCTATCAAAATGTGATTACTGGGGCTGGAGAGACGGCTCAGCAGTTAAGAGCAAAGGTGTTTCTTCCAGAGGACCTGAGTTTGATTCCCAGCACCCCCATGGCAGCTCATAATTATTTGTAACTCTAATCCCAAGAGATCTAATGCCCTTTTCTGGCTTCCCTGGGTACCAGGAATACACATGGTACACCAGACATATATGCAGGCAAAACACCCATTCATACAAAAAAAATTTTTAAATAAATGATTATTGATTTCCCTCAAACCTATACTTTAAGAAATTATTATATATTGGATAAGAGGTGGGGAATTTTGATGAAATTTCAAGTTACCAGTAGAGGTAAATTGTAACGCAACACCTTCTCTACGCGCTATGGTACAGTTTGTGAGTCAGGCAAGGGGCTGGAGATTGAAACACACACACACAGCCAAGAATGCACTCTTTATTGTGTTCTAGGGCAGCTTATATAGGGTCTCCTTAACTAATGGCCACGCCCTAACTCTCAGCTGCAAGCCCACCAGAAACCACTTCCCGACCATCAGGAACTCCTGAGGGTCTGCCTCTCAGAGCAGCTGCAAATCAAGTTGTTTGCTCAGAGCAGCTGCAAGCATAGGAAAACAGGTTGTTTACTCCAGCAGGCAGGGGGTCCACAGTCCCTAATAGTAAATGATCCCTAGATTACCTTTTTCCTCTCTCTGTCTGTCCAATACTCTTTTACCTTCTCCCAACACTCAAAAAGACCAGCTAGCCTGGGGTCATAGTATAGTAGAAACTTAGCAAGCAGAGATTTGAGAACTGTTGGTAAAATCTCCAAAAGCTTCTTTGGCAGTCTTTCTTTGAAGGACATTTTTGTTCTTTGTGTGGGTCCTGTAGACCTGTCTTCTAAGGCAGCTGGTACACCAAAGAAGAAAACCGCTGTCCAGGCTAAGCTGACAACCACTGGCCAGGTGACATCCCCAGTGAAAGGTGCTTCGTTTGTCACCAGTACCAATCCCCGGAAATTTTCTGGATTTTCAGGTAAGATTGGGGTAAGGCTACTGTTAAGGCCCTCCCTCCTTTGTGTGGAATCTTCTCTGGGGTTCTGGCTAAATGAGAATGCTGTGTTGCCGAGAGTCAGTAGCTGGGGTCTGTCTGGGCAGTCCAACCACAGCTGACTCTCAGTGCTCCACTCCACAGCATTTCTTTGTGTGCTCAGTCTCTGGTGTAGCAGGAACATTAGTTGGTTTCATAGTTGCATTTGTCAATACCTCGTCCACTTGAAGTTATTACCTGGGTCAAAAAGATTTTTCTAACTTGCTCTTTCTTTGTTGGTGTTTTGTTGTTGTTTGGTTGGTTTGATTGGTTTGATTTGGTTTTTCAAGACAGGGTTTCTTTGTGTAGCCCTGGCTGTCCTGGAACTCCCTCTGTAGACCAGGCTGACCTCGAACTGACAGAGATCCACCTTCCTCTGTCTCCTGAGTGCTGGGGTTTAAGGCGTGCCCACCACCACTTGGCTAGTTCTTTTTTTTTTTATGACAGAATTCTGAGAAGTTGTTTCCTCAGGCTTGCCTAAACTGGAAAGGAAGTGTGGGAGGATAGGTCACGCATAGAACATTTTTCCTTGATTTCCCTTGATAGTCAGTTGTCCATATATTCCTATGGTAGAGATATGTGAGCAAGAAACTAGAAGGAAGATCTGAATGACAGGTGTCCTGTTTTGTTGGGAGACAGTAGAGCCCATTAATTAAAGAAGGTGGACTTGGGAATCAACAGGCTCTGGATTCAGACTCAATCTCCAATCTCTTGTTTATGTCTTGGCAAGATAAACAAATAGTAATTTGTGATTATATACACACATATGTAAGTTGTTTCTGTTATATAACAAACTACTGTTTATGGACTGGAATCAGTAAAACTTTGCTAGAACCTATGCTGCAGATGGGAATTGAGAGGATCATTTATTGGCTATAGCAAGAGAAAGCATTGGCTATAGCTTTTGTTCTTTTTTTTTAAGATTTTATTTATTTATTATGTATACAGTATTCTCAGTATTCTGTCTGCATGTATACCTGCAGGCCAGAAGAGGGCACCAGATCTCATTACAGATGGTTGCTGGGAATTGAACTCAGGACCTTTGGAAGAGCAGGCAGTGCTCTTAACCACTGAGCCATCTCTCCAGCCCCTAGCTTTTGTTCTTTCCTTAACCTGAGAAGTGCTTTTCTGTTATGTTCATTATGCTCATTTTATGAATGAAGTTCAGGCTCACAATGGAGCTATTATTGCATTGTTGTGTTTGTCCCAGTAGTGTGTTATTTACCCTATACCCTGTAGCCTGTTTCATTGTTTGAGATAAACAGTTCTTATGACTGGCTCAGTTGAAGAAAATAATAAAATAAAACCCTTTGGACTTGAGTAGTTTGGAGGTTCAAAGAAGCCTAGAGCTGGGCGGTGGTGGCGGTGCATGCCTTTAATTCCAGCAAGAAGCCTAGATGTGAAATCAGAAGAACTGAGGTTTGGTCCATGCTTGACAGCTTGGTGCTTTGAACAAGTCTTCACCTGTTTGATCCTCTGTGGCTTTGTCTGTGAATTAAGACATTAGTTCTGTCATGAGGACTATGGGATATGATGTTAGAAAAATTATGCCTGGATCTGTAGGAGTTTTGCATGCACCTATGGTTAATTTGTTCTGTTTAAGAGAGAGAGTCTTTGCTAGAGAAATGGCTTACCTGTTAAAGGCTAGGCTCACAACCCAGAAACAGAAGAGGATCTTCTGTCCAGGCTGTTCTGAAATTAAGATCCTCCTGCCTCAGCCTCTCAGGTGCTAAAAGTACAGGCATGTGCTGCTGTCTCTGGCAGTTTTTATTATTTGAGAACTCAGGTTTGTTTTTTTGTTGGTAGTAGGCCAGGATAGGGATGCAGATAACACGCCCTGGTCTTGTGCATGGAATTTAGAAGAGCCGAAAGGAATAGGGTGCTCTCCTTCTTGAACCCAGCTAAATACTGTGCTTTGGAAAAATCCCTGCCCCACATCAGATTTAGATTCCAGCTCAGATTTACAACGTACAAAACACAAACCAGAAGCTTTGGTAAACAGCTCCTTGCTATAAGAACTCTGCCTTGGCCTTGTAAGTGGTCACAAAGGTGAGAAAGAGTCACTGAGGATTCTCTCTCTCAAAATAAAACTGCCTTTTATTTTGACAATAAGAAAAGACAAACTGGAGTGGTGATTCCTGACTTTCTTGCTGGCACACCTGTCTTAGCTCCTTTACCAAAGAGGTAGGTGGTCTTGAAAGCTATCTGTCTCGGGCCTTGGTTTCATCAGTAAGAAGACAGTGAGCCCTATAATATGTCAGGTTTGCACGGTTCTGACAGCCCACGATGGCAATATTTCAAATTAGCATGTCCTTTGGTTTCTTCTCCCTTTTTCAGCCCAGCCTTTCTGGAGTCAGAATTAGAATTGCTGAGATCCACCTGATGGCTGTGACCTGAAAGCAGCCTTTGTTCCTATGTGAGATGCTCATATAAACAGATGCTTCCCAGTCCAGTCTTCAAGCAGTGGTATTTGGGCCAATTTTACTTGCCCACCCTATGTATACTTGTGACAAGGGTCTAGTAATCTACCCCCAGTGACTCTTTGTGGGGATTAAATAAAACTATGTATAAAGTCCCAGCAAAATTTTTATTTTCTTCTTTCCTGTTTGTGCTTCCCAAAAAGGAAAAATGGATCATCTGTGTTGTTTCTCTCTCCAGCAGCCAAAGCCAACAACTCTGAGCAAGGCCCCTCAAATCCTGCCCCTAAGACAAGTCTGTCTGCAAGTAAATGTGACCCTAAACACAAAGACTGTCTACTGCGAGAGTTCCGGAAGCTATGCGCAATGGTGGCCGAAAACCCTAGCTACAATACAAAGACCCAGATCATCCAGGACTTTTTGCAGAAAGGCTCTGCAGGAGGTAGGGCCATGAGCATCCCAGGAGAGTATGTTTTCCCTCTGAAAAGCTCAGAGCCACAACCAGCTTTAAGGGCATAATACACTGGTGTCTTGAAATTCTTGATAATCTTGGAATGGGATCCTGTAGCTGTAATTGTCACCAGACCCTGCACATTATATAGCAGTTCTGCTCAGGGTGCTTGGCCATTTTCTTCCTCTCCCAATTTTGTCCTAAGGAGGCAGAAGAACCCATTTGACCAGTAGAGAAGTTGTTGACTTGCATATGTGATTAGGTGAACCACATGCCCAGTGTAGAGTAGAATTGTCTGACCCTGTTTCTTTCATAAATCTAGCAAATTGTCACTCAGTATCTGTTACATCATCACAAAGTGAAAGTCAGGGCTTTGCCCGGTGGGAGATCATGGGTGAGGCAGACAGAACCCACAGCCTAACTGCTACTACTGTAGTGATAGATACAGGGAGCTGTGGGAAGCAGGCCCTGCCTCTTTTTTTTTTTTTTTAAGTAATTTAGATAGGGCCTCACTGTGTATCCTTGACTGTCTAGGTACTTACTGTGTAGACCATGCTGGCCTTCAACTCCCAGAGATCTGCAGGCTTCTGCCTCCTGAATGCTGGGATTAAAGCTGTGTCCACCACACCTGGCAGCTCCATTTCTTCATGGAATTTTCCTTCCTTTTGTTTTCAGATGGCTTCCACGGTGATGTGTACCTAACAGTGAAGCTGTTGCTGCCGGGAGTCATTAAGAGTGTTTACAACTTGAATGATAAGCAGATTGTGAAACTTTTTAGCCGCATTTTTAACTGCAACCCAGATGAGATGGCCCGGGATCTGGAACAGGTCAGAGGCGGGTGTAGGGAGGCCACAGCCCAGGTGGGACTCTGCTAGGATTTAAAAATAACCGAGAGCCAGGCGGCACACTCCTTTAATCCCAGCACTCGGGAGGCAGAGGCAGGCGGGTGGATCTCTGTGAGTTTGAGACCAGCCTGGTCTACAAGAGCTAGTTCCAGGACAGGCTCCAAAGCTACAGAGAAACCCTGTCTTGAAAAAAAAAAAAAAAAAACTGAGCACATACTGGTGTAGGGAACTGAAACTTACTGAACGAGATTCTGTTAGACTGTGAAAGCTGAGGGTGGACACAGCTGTTCCTTTCATAAGTTTGATAACTGAAAACATACCACTGCCAAGCCACAAAAGGCCTTATCTGAAAAGTCAGGACTTGAGACTTCTTTTTGTCTCTCCTGGGGCTGTTCTGGGCTTTATTTGCTTGCTTGCTTTCCCTCTTTCTATGTACTTACCACTTGTCTTTGGCTTGTTCATGGCTCCAGCCTTGCTGCCATGGAACGTTTCTATCCAAATGTCTACTATTGGAAGGACTGTGCCTCTAAGCTGAGATTCTTAACAGGAATCAGATTGGCTCTATATTGGATTAGAGCTGTCTCTACTCAGCTAAAGCAAGTGGGTAGCCTTGTGTGTATAGATGGGCCCTTCTAGGAACTGGCTAGGAGAGTTCCTGAGAACGACTTTGGGACAGAAGCTGTGTGGAACTCTTGATTTATCGTTAGTCCTGAGCTCCCTGGGGTTGCAGCAGTGGCATTTTGGTTTTTGGAGACAGGGTGACGTGTCTGAGACCATCAGAGTCTTCTTTGAGCAGAGCAAGTCTTTCCCCCCAGCCGCCAAGAGCCTCCTCACCATCCAGGAAGTGGATGCCTTCCTCTTGCACCTCTCCAAGCTCACCAAAGAGGATGAGCAGCAGCAAGCCCTGCAGGACATAGCCTCCAGGTGGGGGAGCTGCCCTATTCAAACCAGACCCAATGACGGTGGGCTAGGGAGGTGGACTGCTCTGGGAAGGAAGGCTTGGAGATCAGAGCTCTTCAGAGATAAAGCTAAATATGCCTCATCTCTTTAGGTGTACAGCCAATGACCTTAAGTGCATCATCCGGCTGATCAAACATGATCTGAAGATGAACTCAGGTGCAAAACACGTGTAAGTACCATAGCTCCTCTGACAGCCTGCACTGCCAACTTCTTTGTTCCCTGCTGCTCTCAGGACTTGGGAGACCTGCTACATATTTGAACCCTAATTGTTATTTCCTCTGGGACCCTACTCCCCTCCACACCCATTTTCTCACATATAAAGTGGAGAGCTATCTTTAACACAAAGCTGCTATAACTGAAAGTCTGGAACAGGCTTCTTACCCATTCCAGCCTCATCCTCTGCCAAGGCTCCACCAAGTAAGGCACAGGGTCTCAAAACTCTGGGTGTTCTGTTTTATCTTTTCCTGTGCCACCTTTGATTACCAACCTAAGCCATACTATCGGATGTAGAGGTTTGTCTCCTTGCTCTTGTCTGCCTTGGCAGGTTAGATGCTCTTGACCCTAATGCTTATGAAGCCTTCAAAGCCTCACGCAATCTGCAGGATGTGGTGGAGCGGGTCCTTCACAATGAGCAGGAGGTGGAGAAGGACCCAGGTCGGCGACGGGCTCTGAGCGTCCAGGCCTCACTGATGACTCCTGTGCAGCCCATGCTGGTGAGGAGCACTGCCTTGTCCCTATCACCCATGTCTCTTTAAGTTGCTGGCACCTGTAGGTTGCCTAGAGAAGTGTGGAGAAGGAAGAGTGGAGATGAGCAGAGCTGTGCTAGGCTGGGAAGCAAGGTGCAGAGGAAGGCAGTGGTCTAGTACAACCTTAGTGTAGCCTCCAGCACTGCCACCAGCAAGCCCTAGAGTCTGGGACGGGTCAGCGGGCCTCCTTAGTGCTTTACTTTCCTTGTGGGAGTGGCATCTGAGACCAAGTAGTTTAGCATCACACTTAAGACAGGGCTATGCTCAGTAGCCCCCAAGACTGTGACCTCCTGCAGTAGAGCTCAGAGCTGGCAACAGAGACAGGCCTTGTGTGACAGGGAGAAGCAGCTCAAGGAATAGAGCCTCAACTCCAGTACATAACTTGGGGTTCTGCACCTTTAGTGAGGATGGGCTGGCCCTTCTGGTCTTTATGTGTAGCAGAGTCAGTATCTGCTGCTCTGCCACTTGCTGTGAGGCCCCTTGGGCTTTCCAAGGGTATATAGCGATTTTTTTTCTTTTTCTGGAACTATCTTACAATACTAAACCCTTGAGTTAGGCTTTTATATTTAGGATAGGAAAGAATTCTGCTAACAGAAATATAGGCTAGCCAGTGCCAAAATAGTATGGTCTCCATGCCAGGGACAGAACCACCTCCTTCACCTAGAGAAGGGGCTTTTCTGGCTTCCTTGGGAGTGCTTCCTAGAGTCCTTCCCACAGCCTTGTCTGAAGAATGGTGCTTTAGCACACGGGCTTGGGAGGAGGCCGTAGATGCACAGCTGAGGCTGTTTAGTGGCTGCCTGACCTTAAGTGAGTGCATAACCTCCCAGAGTTCAGTTCTCTCCTGCAGCATTTGCCATGTGAGGCATCACCAACGGTGAAATGACGTTGTGTTTTGGGGCCTGACAAGAACTACCAAAATGGTAGTTACTGTTTGGGTTTGGCTGGTGCCAGTATGTGAGTGTGTCTGTGTCTGAGCATCCTCTTGTTCCGTCAGTCTCAGATTACAGTCACCCTGCTAGCCTCACTGTCACTGGCCCTCTTGATTTCCACCCCACCATCACTTACATTGGGATAGCAAGTATGTTTAGTAAGCCAGGTGCCTTGTAAGAGCCTTAATTATTGAGGATGAAAATCTTACTTCAGAAGACTTATTCTAAAATGGACAGCATTTATCTTTTCCAGAAAGCAGACTGTTAAGTCAACTCTGGAGGTGGATGAGCTATTTTTTTATTTGAGATACTCTTGCTATCAACTAATGATTTTATAATCACAATATAGCATTGCCCAGCCTTATGCAATACCATCACCCCTTTAGCAGCAGTCTGTCCTGGCAACCCCAGCGCCAGGCTCTGCTAAGGAGCCCCAGTTAAAGGGATCCAGCATTTGCTTTCTCTATCCCAAGGCTGAGGCCTGCAAGTCCATCGAGTATGCAATGAAGAAGTGTCCCAATGGCATGTTCTCTGAGATCAAGTACGATGGTGAGCGAGTCCAGGTGCATAAGAAGGGGGACCACTTCAGCTACTTCAGCCGCAGTCTCAAGCCTGTCCTGCCTCACAAGGTAATAGCCTTCAGCCAGGACTCTCTCCTCCCAGCCTGTAAGAGTCACCAGCCAGAACTGCAGGGCCTTTCTAGCTGTACTTCACAGAAGGGAATTTGTTTTTATCTGTAAATGAATGGAATTCATTCCTGGACTCTTCTAGTAATGAAAGGCTGCTCAGCTGGGACAGCCAAAGAGCTCCGGCTTGGATTAGTCAGCAGGAAAGCGCTCCCTGGATGGTGCGGTGCAGACAGTGAGCTCTGTGCAAGTCTTTGGCGTTTCTGTGTCTCCTGTGTTCCTTCTGGGCTAGATTAAGGTTCATGTACAAGGAATTGTTGGGCTGTCATTCGTTAGCTTGCTCAACAAGTATTTCTCAAATGCTGTGCACTATTGTAGCTAGTGGACATGTAAAAGTACAAATAATAGGTAAAGTACTGACCTTCATGGAGCTTATGGTTTGTTAAGTGCACAGTATTGTGGGGCTGCCTGGGATCCCCGATTCCTGCCCTACTCAGGATTGGTGGGAATTGAGAACCTTATTCCTCAGCCCTTCTCAGCTCCTAGGACCAGTCTTTTGAGATCTGGGAAACAGCTGGGTTATGGCCCCAGTAGCTTGTGAGTAAATGGAATTCCTAGCTTTGCCACCCCCTTCTTTCCCAGTTCTGGCTTGGTTTCTCAGAGTCTATGGATTGGGGAATGTGTTGTACAGTCTAGTATAGACATGGTAGCTGGGTCACTTGTTTTATGTATTCAGCAAGAGCACTGAGCAGTAGTGTTGCATGGAGCTTTACATGAGGCTCATCTGTTCCAGGGGTGCTGAAACTGATTAGTACCTGCTGTGAGAAGGATGGTGTGAGACAGACTGTCTTGTGACCCTGGGACATTTGAACACAGCTTTCCAGAATACGTTTTCTTTACCTTTCTAAATATTACGGATTGAACCTAGGCGTACACAAGCTAGGCAAGGGCTGAATACTAAGCTATGTCCCCACTCTCTGGAAGGGCTGGGTTGGGGACAGAGGGGAGTAAGGATAGATAGTCAGGTCTTTTCTCATCCCACTCCATATTCAAGGCAGGGACTGTCTGTGTGCTGCTCTCAGCTGAGGAACTAGACCATTGTCGGGCCCTTTGGTATCCTTTGTCAAGGCATACCTGGGGTTACAGTGGGACCTCTCCCACTGAGCAGTCAGAAATTAGGGCTCTGCCTATGTTAGGAAAAATCCAGTCCCAGGGCTCATACTCTGAAGTCAGCAGGAGCTTCAGGGCTCTCACTTAGGAAGACCCTGTTCTCATTCCTCACTGTTCCCAGGGCTTTGTTTCTCTCAGCCCTGCAACCCATGTGTTTCCCCAACCCAGTCCTTAGCCCGATAACAGCAATCTTCTGTAGTGGACACTGGTCTCCACCTGCCCATCTCCTCCCATAGCTGTCCACCTCCATGTCCTCCCGACAAACTCACTCTGTTTCTTCCTTTTTCCTCCAAACCCATAGAACATGACTCCAAGTAGGCTGGCCATTCTTTGGGTCTAGACAGAGGTAATAAAGCAGATAGTCTGGTCCTCTTTCAAGGAAGACTGACAGCCAAGCTGTGTATTTCACCCACTGCTTGGGCTTCCACATGTTGTCTCTACTATTTTGCCTGGGCTTTGATCATTGTGGCTTGGTTTTAAGTCTTAACTGCCAAGTCATCCTTGCCAAAGCTACCTTTCTATTTCCAGGTGGCCCACTTTAAGGACTACATCCCCAGAGCTTTTCCTGGGGGTGAGAGTATGATCTTGGACTCCGAGGTGCTCCTGATTGACAACAACACAGGCAAACCACTGCCCTTTGGGACTCTGGGAGTGCACAAGGTACACATTGAGAGTCCTGTGTGCAAAATGTGTTGTTAATCTAAAAGGTAGTGAAGAGGGGATAAAGGCACGTAGGTCAGGGTCTGTTCCATTGTTTGTTCTTCCATTAAAAAAGGAGTTGCTTATTAGGAACCGCCATAGAATTGAGTTGGTTTCAGTTCACTACATGTTTTTCCATCACTGTAACAAAATACTGGAGGCCACTGTTCTATGAAGCATATTTCTAGAGGTTATGGTCAGGGAATACAGGGCCCATACCTTTAGATCACGGCTAGTACAGCACATCATGGCAAGGACATGTGACAGAGCAAAATCACTTACATCATGAACTGAGGGGCACAGAGACGGGAAGTCCCACAATCCCTTTAAGAGCACACCACTAATGACTTAAGACCTTCCCCTACCTCACCACCCTGGGGTCCAAGCTTTTAACACTTGGGCCTTTGGGAAACATTAGAGATCTGAAATTTAGTGAGTACCATCTATGGATTGTTCTATGGTCCAGGCCTGGACCGACAGACAGGACTGTTCACTGGGGGCTGCAGAAGTGGACTGCTGTTCCCCTGATCTCATGCCGACATATGCCTAATGCCTCATTTCCCCTACAGAAAGCTGCCTTCCAGGATGCTAATGTCTGCCTGTTTGTTTTTGATTGTATCTACTTTAATGATGTCAGCTTGATGGACAGGTAAGTTAGCTAGTGTTTTGATATTTTTTTTATGTTTGTGTATGTGTGTTTTGTTTTCATATTTTGCAATACTGGGGATGAAATCCAGGGCATTACATGTATTAAGCATATGATCTACCATTGGATTTTACTCCCTGGCTATCATCTTTTTTTTTGGTTAGGGCGGGGGTGGTGGTGGTTGCAAGACAGGGTTTCTCTGTGTAGCTTTGGAGCCCATTCTGGAACTCGCTCTGTAGACCAGGCTGGCCTTGAACTCAAAGAGATCTGCTATCTGCCTCCTGAGTGCTGGCATTAAAGGTGTGCACCAACACTACCCTGCCTCTGGCTACTATTTTTAAACCCAGAGTCTCTCTGCACTGGGGATTTATCTGGTTGGGCCTTCGGTTAGGAAAGCAATAGGGGTTGGGCTAACATTTGTGCATTTTATCTATCAGCTTGTAGGGGATGCCATGGGTAAAGCATCCAGTGGAGAACTGACAGTCTTGAGTTAGCTGCATCCACAGGCTTGAACCTACATAGCTGATACCTGTCCTTTATGCACTTAGGATGTCTCCTTAATCCCATTTCTATAGCTACTACATAAATGATTAAGAAAGAAAGTGGAAAGAATTGATGGGGCAGGGTTCCAACGCTTGTAACCAGCCTTGGGTTAGGATTAGACAGGGTGTGGGGCCTAACCTGCCTCAGTCAAGCTGTTCACTCAGAGGCTAGCCAGCCGGGGGTGAGGTTTAGACAGAGCGGAGCATTAGCACAAAAGTTGTAACATTAAAAAAAAAAAAGGTTTCAGGTGGGACTAGGACTTGTAGTCTGGAATGGAGGCTGGTGTTCTCTTGGCTCGATAGAGGAGAAAGCACAGTTATGAACTGGCTGTGAGCCACAGCTCACAGTGGTCCATCTCCAGTGTTGATGAGTTCTTGTAACCCTTGACAGCAGAACCATTCATAGAGGAGCTTGGATCCATAGATGTCCCTCTCCTGAAGCATCAGTTTTATCATTGGGCAATGTCCTGTGCTAGAATTCCTCCTAGGGGTGGGAGGGAGGCTCTTTTCCCTCAGCTCTGCTGTTTCCCTTAGGCCTCTTTGTGAGCGACGCAAGTTTCTTCATGACAACATGGTTGAAATCCGTAACCGGATCATGTTCTCAGAAATGAAGCAAGTCACAGTAAGTGAAATTCCTATCCTAGGTGGGATCTGATGGCTTTAGAACAGAGCAGAGGACCCCATGGAGTGTGAGAGGATGAGCCTCGGGTATTCTTACATGGAGTGCATATATTACATAACTGTCTTCCCTCTGAAGGGCAGGGCATGAATCTTCCTAGGTAAGCAGCCTACTTCTCAAAGTCACAGCAGCTCTTTAGGACCATTTCCTTACATCTAAGTATGTTTCTACAAGTGTATAGAAATGAACATGGTGTCTATTCTCACATCGTCTGCACATCTCTCTTACTGTCCCTCAGAAAGCCTCAGACCTGGCTGACATGATAAACCGGGTGATTCGAGAGGGCTTAGAAGGGCTGGTGCTGAAGGATGTGAAGGTAAGATGGCTACACCCTTGTCTTTTCCTGCTGGAGATGACAGAGTCATTGGAGGAGGGAGAGAGTGAAAGCTGCATGGGAGTCTTTCCTACTTAACTGGGGCAGGCCGGTCCCAGATCTGAAAATGGCTTTGCATGTGCTATAGTGCCTGGAGACAGAGGTCTGGCTGGGCCACAGTGGTGAAAACACAGGCCCTACTACCCTTCTGGAGTTTGCACTCTCTGTGATCTATTTCTTGTGTCCCCTCAGGGTACATACGAGCCTGGGAAGCGGCACTGGCTGAAAGTTAAGAAAGATTATTTGAACGAAGGGGCCATGGCCGATACAGCTGATCTGGTGGTTCTTGGGGCCTTCTATGGGCAAGGGAGCAAAGGTCAGTGGTGTCTGGTCCCCATGGTGGTACTCTATCAGAAGAGTCACACTGGCTGCCTTGCTAGTTTGATCTGCTGGTCATGGATTGCTTGGTCCTGGGATCTGGGGCCTTGATCACATCAGGCAGTGGCATCTGGGAGCTATAGGCTGACACACAGAAATCAGTTAAGAAGAGCTTATGCCCCCCCAAGCCTTTCGACCTAAATTGATCACTAGCACCAACATAGTGAAAGGAGAGAACTGACTCCCACAAGTTGTCCTTTGACCTCCACACACTACAATGTAGCATGTTTGAATACTGGAGCATGATTGGCTACACACAAGTAGACATTCACAAAAAAAAAAATAACAAAAGATGTTTTAATAAAAAAGGGAAAATAATAAAAAGTTGATCAAGAATACCTTCTGCTGCCCCGACATAAGGGAACTCAACATCAGCTGTTTCAAGACCTGACTGAAAGCTTCCTTCTCAGAAAACTCTTGTTGGGGAGAAAGATGAGATCTGAGGAACAAACACTTAAGGCAGTGTCAGGCACTGTCCAGTTCCCTAGAGCCCCGTAAATTGTGATTACTCTTAGCATGTTTTTTGTGTGGGGATTGGGAGGGGTGTTGGTTTTTTGAGACAGGGTTTTTCTGTGTAACAGTATTGGCTGCCCTGGAACTCCGTAGACCAGGCTGGCCTTGAACTCAGAGATCTGCTTGCCTCTGCCTCCTGAGTGCTGGGATTCGAGGTGTGTCCCACCACTGTCCTGCTATTCTAATACTCTTGATGCTGAGGCCCTGGTCCTTGCCCATTCTAGCCCATACTCAATTCATGTTTCCCTCCCAGGCGGCATGATGTCCATCTTCCTCATGGGCTGCTATGATCCTGACAGCCAGAAGTGGTGCACTGTCACCAAATGTGCTGGAGGCCATGATGATGCCACACTGGCTCGACTGCAGAAGGAGCTAGACATGGTGAAGATCAGCAAGGTGAGGTCGGACCCTGACCCCAACAGTCATCACTCCCGAGACACAGGATGTGCTCTGAGGACTGAGGTCTGCAGGTCTGGTTTTAATTCAGTAAGGAGCTTACTTCTTGGCCATAGGAGCAGGATTAAGCTTCCAAATCTCAGAGATCCTGCCATGTGAATGATGGCCTGTGTCCTGTGGGTCACAGCCTCTCTGGAGAGGAAGGATCATGTGGGGTGAGGGGTCATTTTTTTAAACTAAGCCACATTTCACAGTCTCATTGCCAAAGACTTAAACCTTGCTCCAGCATGACAGTAAGCCCAAAACAGTGTCTTTTCTCCTTCAGGATCCCAGCAAGATACCCAGTTGGCTGAAGATCAACAAGATCTATTATCCTGACTTTATTGTTCCTGACCCAAAGGTATCAACTTGATGGATTGTGGCCCCCACCCCAATAGTATGTAATTCTCCAGTGCCACAGAAGTTAGCCCAGGCTTGCTAAAGGTCCACCCATGGAGGGACTAGGATATTCAGCCAAATGACAGACACAAAGCTAACCAGCCATCACTGAAGACTACTTAGTAGAGGGGAAGCAAACTCCCATCCACTTGTCCAAGGGACTGTTGTAGAAGGACCTAGCCCAGGCGGGTTTCAAGGGGAGGCAGAACTGGCTCGCATGCCTCCTGAGGACCTCTGTGCTTTTTCCCCATTTGCCATTTTTCTGGCTGCTGAAGATTTCCTTCTTGGCCATAAATAATCTACCTGTTTCATTCCTGAAACAGAAAGCTGCTGTGTGGGAGATCACAGGAGCAGAATTCTCCAAATCTGAGGCTCACACTGCTGATGGGATCTCCATCCGATTTCCTCGCTGCACCCGAATCCGGGATGATAAGGACTGGAAATCTGCAACTAACCTCCCTCAACTCAAGGTGCCAGCTTTCTAAATGTCCCCCACCCCACTGTCTTGCCCTTAAGAGTTCTGGGAATCTGGCCTGTTCAGTCTTTTGGCTTATTACCTTTGTTCCACAGGGACAAAACAAGGAGAGCAATTAAGAGTTGAAACTTCTCCCAGCTCACCCTCCTCAGGTCCCCTGAAGGCCCCTCTAGCTTCCCACAGCCTTTTTAGGAGTTGCCCTAGGCCACAGTCCTACTTCACTAATTAAGAAATGAGGTTTAAGGGCTAGAGACATGGTTCAATGGTTAAGAGCACTGGCTGCTTCCAGAGGACCCAGGATTCCCAGCATCCACACTGCAGCTTACTCCAGTTCTAGGGAATCCAGTACCCTCTTCTGGGCTCTGTAGGCACCATTTACGTAGTACACAGACACACATACTCATTTTTTAGCTAGGATTTAGGCAGAATGTAGAATCGCACACCTTTAAAATTCTAGCACTCAGGAGGCAGAGACAAAGTTTCTCTGAGTTCAAGGCCAGACTGGTATATATGGTAAATTCCAGGCCTGGCAGAGCTACACCATGAGACCCTGTCTCAAAAACAAACAAAACTGTTGTTCCTTTGAGCCTGTGATCTCAGCACTGGAGAGGCTAAGACGGGGAGATCAGTTTAAAGCCAGTCCAAAAAAAAAAAAAAAATCTTGGGGACCACTTTCACCACAGTTGCTCAGATAACAGGGCCCTACTTTATTCCCTAACCACACGTGCCAGGCACCACTCACCTAGACCCAGGGAAGGAAGTGGCAGCACCTGACTTCCTCCCCACTTCTTAGGAACTGTACCAGCTGTCCAAAGAAAAGGCAGACTTCGCCATAGTGGCTGGAGATGAGGGGAGCTCCACTACTGGAGGTAGCAATGGTGAGAGTGAGGGCACTGCTGGGTCTGTTGTACCCTACAAGGCCCCCAAGACACCTCCCAGTAAGCCCTCTGCCAGTGGCAAGAAGACCGAACAGAAGCTGAATAACTCCAATAGCAGAGATGGTAAGTAAGCGGGCCTGAGGTGTTGGAGAGGGATGTGGGTAGGAAGAGATGGTAGGGCACAGACATTGAGACTCTGTGGTCAAATGTCTTCAGTGCATTCCTGGCATGTGACTAGCCATGGGCCAGAAACTGTTTACCAGGCAGGCACCCCTTATCTGCTCAGTAAACCTGAGTGACAGTACTCAGAGAACCAGTCTGACTTGGGAATGAGCCACCTTGGAGCTGAATGGTCTAGCTGATAGCCTTGCTCTCCCTTTCTTTCATGATCATAGCAGAAGTGCCTGACCCATCTCTTGGCTCACTGACTTCCAAGGCCATCAGCAGTTCCCTTTGTCCTCTTCCTTGTTCTTGGTTTGGTTAAATTTAGTTTTGGTTTTGTGATTTTTTTTTTTATTATTAATTTCTTCTTACTCCCTCTTTGGTTTTGCGATTTTTTTTTCCATGATATTTACTGAGATCTACATTTTTCTATGCTCTCCTCCCTGCCTCTCCCCTCCCCCTCCAACCCTCCCCCCTTCAACCCTCCCCCAAGGTCCCCATGCTCCCAATTTACTCAGGAGATCTCGTCTTTTTCTACTTTCTACTTCCCATGTAGATTAGATCTATGTAAGTCTCTCTTAGTGTCCGCATTGTTGTCTAAGTTCTCTGGGATTGTGGTTTGTAGGCTGGCTTTCTTTGCTTTATGTTTAAAAACCACCTATGAGTGAGTACATGTGATAATTGTCTTTCTGGGTCTGGGTTACCTCACTCAAAATAATGTTTTCTAGTTCCATCCATTTTCCTGCAAAATTCAAACTGTCCTTATTTTTTTCTGCTGTGTAGTACTCCATTGTGTAAATGTACCACATTTTTCTTATCCATTCTTTGATCGAGGGGCATTTAGGTTGTTTCCAGTTTCTGGCTATGACAAACAAAGCTGCTATGAACATAGTTGAGCACATGTCCTTGTGGCACGATTGAGCATCCTTTGGATATATACCCAAAGTGGTATTATTGGGTCTTGAGGAAGGTTGTTTCCTAATTTCCTGAGAAATCGCCACACTGACATCCAAAGGGGTTGTACTAGCTTGCATTCCCACCAGCAATGCAGAAGTGTTCCCTCCCCACAACCTCTCCAGCATAAGTTGTCATCAGTGTTTTTGATCTTGGCCATTCTTTCTTTTTTTAAAAAAGATTTTATTTATTTATTATGTATAAAACATTCTGCCTCCATGTATGCATGCATGCCAGAGGAGGATGGCAGATCTCAAATGGTTGTGAGCCACCATGTGGTTACTAGGAATTGAACTCAGGACCTGTGGAAGAGCAGCTAGTGCTCTTAACCACTGAGCCATCTCTCCAGCCTGATCTTGGCCATTCTTACAGGTGTAAGATGGAATCTCAGAGGTGTTTTGATTTGCATTTCTCTGATGACTAAGGATGTTGTTCTTAAGTGTCTTTCAGCCATTTTAGATTCCTCTGTTAAGAATTCTCTGTTTAAGTCTGTACTCCATTTTGTTACTGGATTATGTGATCTTTTGGTGTCCAATTTCTTGAGTTCCTTGTATATTTTGGAGATCAGACCTCTGTCTGATGTGGGGTTAGTGAAGATCTTTTCTCATTTTGTAGGCTGTCATTTTGTCTTGTTGACCGTGTCCTTTGCTTTACAGAAGCTTTTCAGTTTCAGGAGGTCCCATTTATTCATTGTTTCTCTCAGTGTCTGTGCTGCTGGGGTTCTATTCAGGAAGTGGTTCCCTGTGCCAATGTGTTCCAGTGTACTTCCCACTTTCTCTTCTACAAGGTTCAGTGTGGCTGGCTTTATGTTGAGGTCTTTGATCCATTTGGACTTGAGTTTTGTGCATGGAGATAGATATGGGTCTATTTTCATTTTTCTACATGATGATATCCAGTTATGCCAGCACCACTTGTTAAATATGCTTTCTTTTTTCCATTTGATATTTTTTGCTTCTTTATCAAATATCAGGTGTTTGAAGATGTGTGGATTGATATCCGGGTCTTCTATTCAGTTCCATTGGTCCTCCTGTCTGTTCTTATGCCAGTACCAGGCTGTTTTCAGTACTGTAACTCTGTAGTAGAGTTTAAGTCAGGGATTGTGATGTCTCCAGAAGTTCTTTTATTGCCCAGGATTGTTTTGGCTATCCTGGGTTTTTTGCTTTTCCAAATGAAGTTGAGTACTGTTCTTCTGTGTCTTTGAAGAATTTTGCTGGGCAGGTTTTGTGATTTCTATATAGCCAGGTTTACACCAGGCTGGCCTTTGACTCACTGTGTGGCCCAAAATGATCCTGAACTTCTGAGCCTTCTGTCTCTACCTCCTTAGTCCTGGCATTATAGGCATGTCCCAGTTTGTACAGTGCTAGGGATTGGACCTGGGTGCCTCATACGTGCTAGGCAAGTACCTAACTCCATACCCTGACCTCTGCTGTTCTGCAGGCAACAAGGTGATTCCAAAGCCTTTCCCCATGAAACCAGGAGACAAGCTGGCCATGAAGTCTTCTCCAGTGAGAGTAGGGGTGAAGAGGAAAGCTGCTGGTGAGACCCAATGCCCGACAAAGGTGAGGGAAAGAATAGTGGATGGGACAGGCCAGTTTGGCTCAGGGCCTGGAGTTCCAAGCTCTTGTGTGTGTGAAGTTGAAAAGGTGTCTGTCCTTATTGGTCTGGGGGAAGGCTACTCGAGTCCTTCCCTTCCTATTTGGCAAGTGAGCAGTCCTGCTGCTCCACCCTGTGCCCTTTTGTTGCCTTGCAGAGGCGGCGGGTCAGCCAGCAAAGAGGAAGGAGAGCTGGAGGCAGGAGATAGAGCCAGCCTAGAAGAAGTTGCAGGGGCCCAAGGAGCCGCCAGTGTCAAGTTACAGTTCACATTAAAAAACTAAATCCAATCTGGGTGTGGGGTGCAGCAGTGCCTTTGCGTCTCTCGAGCAGGTCTACCCAGCAAGGAGAGGGAGATGGCCATGGCATAGAAAACCCAGCTAAGGAGCGTATTTTCCCTTTAGTTGGTCCTTGGTCTGGCAACATCTGTTGAATACCTACTGAGATCAGCAACTAGCTAGTCTGGTGCCCTGGGTGGCTTCTGACCCAGAAAGTAAACAAAGAAACATGATCAACAGAGATTGCACCCCTGCCCGAGCATAAGCACAGAAGTTGAAATCTCAGGGCCTAAACCCACTTCTCAGTAGAAACCATTCAATCGCTCTTCCTCCCTGAAGCCCTTGAACTCATCCACACTGATGAGCAAGACTCCTAGGCTCTTCATCTAGGTAACTGCAGAGCAGACTGCTTAATCCTTGGGAGGTATTTACATTGGGTGGCTCTGGGAGAGACGCCCTTTTTCCATATCTTAGCTGCAGATGTTGGAGCCCATCACTTTTCCGTTTTCTCCTAGTCAGAGACAGGAGAAAATGTCAGACCTGGGTCAACCAAAGTGAGTGGAGGATGGGTTAGCAACACCTCTGCCTTTCCCCCAGTTATCCATCTATGTCCTAAATCCTAGACTCTATGCATCCCAGGCTGTCGTGTATTCTGGTGGGTAAAGTTGCATGTGAGCCCAGGATAGGGCTCACTCTGCATGGACTACTACTCTGCTTGCAGGTGCTGTTGGATGTCTTCACTGGGGTGCGGCTCTACTTGCCACCTTCCACACCAGACTTCAAGCGGCTCAAACGCTACTTTGTGGCATTCAACGGGGATCTGGTACAGGAATTTGACATGGCCTCAGCCACACACGTGTTGGGTAACAGAGAGAACAACACTGAGGCCCAGCTGGTCTCTCCAGAGTGGATTTGGTCGTGTATCCGAAAACGGAGGCTGATAGCCCCCTGCTAGGACTTTGTTCTCTCTTTGGGCTTCTTTGCCAAGCAGTGTACCTTCTTACACCCTCCAACTCTTCACGGTCCTTTCTGGATCAGGAGTTAGTTGCTGTGGGCACAAGCAATTCTCTTGCTAGTTTTACTAGATCTTTCAGATCTGGGTGCTAGCTTTGTCTTCTTGTTTAAAAAGAAGCTAACCTTAGTTGTTTGAGGTGCTGATAACCAACCTAGACTCTTACGCATGGTAGGCACAGTGTGGTGCCGTCGAACTACAATTTTATAAGTGAGAAATCTTAAGCCAGGCATGGTAGTGCATGAGGAGCAAGAAGTCAGAGGATCAGGAGTTCAAGGCTAGCCTTGAACAAAAACAAAAAAAGCATCTTTTCCCCCACCAGTTCCACCTCTGTGACTAAGGAATGAAGGCTGAGCAGAATCTACTTCCTTTGTCTGCTCCTTTTTCACTTCCATGTGCATCTTAAAAACTGTATTTAAACTGTCCTTGCATGCTTCCTGTATGTGGCAAAACCTTTATTGTGCCTGGTCCCTTTTGTCAGGATGAACCCTCGTGTTAAAGAACAAAGTGGACTCTGATGATTGTAGCGTCCAGGTCCCAGCTTGGAGGGAGAGGCCATCACCTATAGGAAAGGTGGCCTCCTTGGAGGATTTGCCTCCTCAGAATCTGGACTACTCTCAGTACACATCCACAGCCAGGAAATCTACACACCCTGCTTTCCACGGCTGGCGGGTTGCTTGCAAGGCAAAGATCATTTCTGTGTACAGCTGCACACAGAGAATCCTGTTTGCAACAGTGGAAATGTTCTAAGATAGCCTCATCTGGTTGTCAAGCTCTTGAAATGCGGCACTAATACCCTCATTTTAAGACAATTCAAATGCTCTCAAGTCAACAGTGACCATCACACACCTGAGCATCAGTTCCCCAAGAGGAAGGGGCAGAGGCACTGCGCCTAAATCACTGGATGACTGTAACCTCAGATGCCTTATGTAACACATGAGGCACAGAACCTGGTACAGATGTTATCCAGGAGGAGGCCTGGCTTACCACCTTGCATGACGAAGTTCACACTTGGCTCTGGGCTTCTCCAGGTACTGTCGTAGACCGGCTTCCAAGTCTATGCTGTGCCACCTCTGGAAGATCAGTTCTCTCTTATTACCAACTCAACAGGCTCATCTGTTATCTCCTGTCAGCTAGGACACTGTGAACAAACCTCTTCAACACCTATGTGGGCCTCTAAGATACAGACATACTACACCAAGTATTCCTAATACCCTACCAGGAGATTGCTTACTGGTCTGGCTTTGCCTTTCACCTACTGTTTAAAATGTCCAGAGAGAAGACACAGTGTAGATGCTCTGACAACTAGGGCAGAGTGGGTACTACTCAAGTCTGGTGAGTAAGATACTTTTTAATCTGCCCTCAAATCAAAAGCTGCTTTTTGCTTTGAGTACTTACCTGCATAGTATCTCCAACTTCCTTGGACCAAACAGCTGAGTAGAGCATTAACTCTTCCCCACCACACAGGGCTGAAACTTCAGCTCCTTGTCCCTTGAATGCCTTACTATATATTCACACCAGTTCACTGGTGTTTGTATGTTTCTTCCAGTCTGACATACTTCTCTCTCTGCAGGGAGATTAGACTGTATGCACACCTTTGTATCTTTTCCTGTCTCTCCACCCAACCCTAAGCACTATCACCCTAAACCTCCCCTGCTCTCTTGGCCTTGGTTTACATAGTGCCAGTTTATGACAGAGTGGCCATCACTGGATGCTGAACAGATCAGCCATTAGCAAGACTTAGTCTCTTAAGAGACAGGGTAGAATCCTGTCTCATCCAGTTCTCCAGTGGGTGACACACTCCTCTCCCTTCCCCTCAGGCACCTGGTCAGGTAGGCTAGTATAGGCCTATGTGTATTTTGCAGTCTGCTCTTTAGGCTGGGCCAACCTTTGAGCCATACTTGTCTGTTACAACTATATTCACTTAACTGGCTACCTAGTTGTTCGGAGATCCCATCCCACTTAGCTCTTGAAGACCCTTTCCCAATGGGACTGTAAATAATTCACATGGTGCTTCCATCTGCTCTTGAGAATCATCCTTACGCTAGCTCTACTTCTAGTCTGTTCCATAATTTCTCCCACCCACTCTTGTGGGCAAGTCACAACACCGAGCAGGGGTATCTTGACCAAGATCGGGTGGCCCAAACATTTCCATAAGTGGAATGGAGTCTCTGAGGAGCAACAGCTCTGTGAACCTGGCCTGATGCTTGCCTATAACCACTAGTACTTTGGGGCCTCAGGCATCATCCCCACACCAGATAGGACAGGTATCTGTATTTAAAATTTATTACAAAAATTATAAAGCAGAGCTCTGTAACAAAAAAATACACATTTGGGTTTGCTTTTTAGCATCCAGGTGAGAAAAATCTTAATATAAGCGACTTGGAGCAACACATTCACATCCAAGAGATTTTTAACAAATTTGTACAATATAGACTATTAATTCCTTTACAGCTTATTAGTTCAGAACCGGCTATTCCAACCTACGAACCAGTCAGCTGTCTGTCTTTTAAAACTAAGTCTCAATTGAAATCTTGGCGCAATCACAGCGAAGTCCATAGAATAGTTGTAAGGATTAGGTGTTTCCATGTTAATTAAGACCAAGGATCCGTGATGAACAGAAAGGGGCTCAAGTATTTAAAACAAAACAATCAGGTTTTCTACCTGGGGTGAATATTAGCTGGAATGGAATCTTAGAATTCCAACTTTCATTTGGTGTAACAATAAAAAAGTTGTTTGACATCTGGATTTTTTCCCAAAAGATAAAAGATTTAAAGGTAAGTTCTTTCTTCAAAACAAGTTAACCTCAGCTCTGTTACTCAGGTTGCTAACAGGCCATCAGTATATTATTTCTGTTGCTGTCCAGGAGGTAGGGAGGTAAGGCCTCAGAAGGGAGAGCAGTCATAAGAAGGGGAGCCAGCTCTGAAGGATTGTTAGGTCTTACTGAGCTGCATAATCAGACCTGTTTCACAGTGCATTCAGGAGCAGCAAAATCAGTGGGCTGTGCTAAACTGAAGACATTGTAAACTATAGTACTTCCTAGGGAGGGAATGGGAATATTTGTGGAGGAGTCTCTTGGTTCCTAACACCTACAAAGGCTTTGACCTGAAATCTGGCCATCTGGACTTAGAATGCAGAGGTAAAGTGGCCGCCTCCGACAACTACTTCATGGAACTATTTGATCGCCTGAAGGAATTTAGAGGTTAATGATGGGAAGAAAGCATAAGTATTTCTAATAGCCCCCTTAGAGGTGCCCCTCTGCTTTCCAGGGTCATGACTGGTTCTTCCAGTCTCACTTAGCTGCATAGTGAAGGGTAGTGGTTTTATCCAGGAGGGTGCAGCGGGTGCATCCTACTTAGGAACACAGCCCCTTCTGGGCCTGTTGAGCTGTTCCAGCAAACACCACTCAAACCTTTCAGCTATGTCAGCGATGTAAAGACCCCTTGAGGCTCAAAACATGATTTGGAGAATGCTTTGTGCTGACCTGCCCAAAAGGCTGAGAAGCAACCATGGCATAGTCCAGCCTAATTCAGCACCTTCCAGTGCCTCATACACTGTCCTGTGTGTCTGCTCCCCAAGAACTCCATGAGCAGCAAGGTGAAAGAAGAGCAGGGCTCTTAGCCTAAGTTCCTAGGCCTTCATAAGCAAATGTAAAACCAAAGAAGAGGAAATTATTAAAGTGGTTTCAAAAAAAAAAAAAAAAAACACAACAACCAACCTTTAGCCTGCTGAAAAGTGAGGATTAGAAGCCAAAGCAAACAGCCATGGCCTCCATTTCCTCATAAGCCAAGGTTAAAGATGGTGCAGTCAAACCCAAAGAGAAGCAGCAGAGATGACCCACATACCATCTCTTAAGGATTTCCCAGCAGTTTGGGGTCAGGGGACTGATCATTTCCAACCCCAACACTAATGAAGTGACTCAACTTAGAAAATTTTCTACAGTATTTAGACTTAATTTCTCACCAGAAATCAGTCTACTGATCCAAATTCTGACCTAGGAAATACTATTGGTCTGGTTAGTGTATTTTTTGGTCCATAGAAACAAATGGGTTTTAGGCAATGTAGTGGACTTAAAACACACAAAAATCAGAAATTTAAATCCAGATGTGCTGGGTGGGGAAAGGAACCATTTCCAGCAGTACTTGTGACTGATGAAACAGGAGGAGTGGTGTATGGGATGTGGGAAATGTGTCTTAGGTTCTCA
>PVIU01013281.1:0-56643 GCA_004026605.1 Ondatra zibethicus | reverse complement strand
GGTCAATTTTTGAGAAGGTTCCATGAGGTGCTGAGAAGAAGGTATATTCTTTTCTGTTTGGATGGAATATTCTATAGATGTCTGTTAAGTCCATTTGAGACATAACATCTTTTAGATCTCTTATTTCTCTGTTCATTTTTTGTCTGATTGACCTGTCCAGTGGTGAGAGGGGAGTGTTGAAGTCTCCCACTATCAGTGTATGGGGTTTAATATATGATTTAAGCTTTCGAAGTGTATCTTTGACATATGAAGGTGCCCTTGTATTTGGAGCATAGATGTTCAATATTGAAATTTCCTCTTGATGGTTTTCCCTGTGACTAATATGAAATGTCCTTCTTTGTCTCTTTTGACTGATTTTAGCTTGAAGTCTATTTTGTTAGATATTAGGATAGCTACACCTGCTTGTTTCTTAGGTCCATTTGATTGGTATATTTTTTCCCAACCTTTTACTTTGAGATGATGTCTGTCTTTGAGGTTGAGATGCGTTTCTTGTATGCAGAAGAAAGATGGGTTCTGTTTTCGTATCCAATCTGTTAGCCTGTGCCTTTTTATGGGTGAGTTGAGTCCATTTACATTTAGGGATATTAATGACCAGTGGTTGCTATCTCCTGTTAATTTGGTTTTCCTCGTTGGTGATGTTATTTTGTGCGTTTTTTTTTTCTTCTTCTTCGGGATTTGCTGTAATTAGAGCATCAATTGTGTGTGTTTTTGTTGGTGTAGCCATCTTGCTTGGGTTGGAGATTTCCTTCTAGTATTTTGTGTAGGGCTGGGTGTGTGGTTAGGTATTGGTGAAATCTAGATTTGTCATGGAATATCTTGTTTTGTCCTTCTATGGTGATTGAAAGTTTTGCTGGGTATAGTAGCCTGGGCTGGCATCCATGGTCTCTCAGTTTCTGCATAATGTTTGACCATGACCTTCTGGCGTTCATTGTCTCCACTGAGAAGTCACTTTTTTTTTTTTTAACACAGGAGGTAAAGTATCTAAAGCAAGAGTCTTCAGAGGCTTCTATAAGACATTCTTCCCTTCCATTAGTACTCAGCTCACTTGTCTAGAAGGACAGTGTTATTTCTCTTGACCCCTGATCCCAAGAGCAGGCCATTTTTGTTCTCTAACTAACTTGCTACGTTGCCAGCATGAGCAGTGCTCTTAGTGATGCGCTGTCCTGTCTGCTCCGCTCCTACACCCTGCCATGGGCAGTTGCTTACAGTTTGCCTGGGAAACTTTCCTTTGTTCAGCCAGTCTTTTTATTTTACTGAGTCCTTTGTATAATGTGATGATGTCATTTGCAAGCTCACCTTCTAATGCTTTCTTTGACCATCCTTATTGTTATTTTTATTTTAAATTCACAAATAATCATGTATGTATGTTTATGAGTGCATTGTGTTATCTTGATTTGTATTTACATTATAGAAAGAGTCAAGCAAGTTGCCTCACAGATTTATCACCTTTTGTGGTATAAACTTAAAATTGGCCTGATTTTATAAAGCATAAGAGCTTATGTAACTGTGGTCACTGAAACATGTTCTTCCAGTATAACTGAAACTTCGTTGCTTTGACCAACATCTTCTTTCCGACCCTCCCTTCCTCTTCCAGTCTTTGGTAACCACTCTTCTTACTGTACTTCTGTGAAATTTACTCTTTACAATTCCACCAAAAAGCAAGGTCACACAGGGTCTTTCTGTGCTTGACTTCTTTCACTAAGCATGGTGTCTTAGTTACTTCTCTGTTACTGTGAAGAGACAGCATGACCAAGACAACTTGTAAACACATTCAATTTGGGCTTACTTGTAAGTGGAGGCTGCTCGTTTGTTTCCCAGCTGCCCAGACCCAATAATCACACAGAAACTATTTTAATTGCAACACTGTTTAACCAATAGCTTAGGAGTATTTCTAGCTAGCCCTTACATCTTAAATTAACCAATTTCTATTAATCCGTGTATCATCACGCCTCCCGGTAAGGTTCCGCGTGTCCTTTTCCTTTGGCAGCTACATGGCATCTCCCTGATTCTGCCTTCTTTCTCTCTATAATTCTGGTCAGATTTCCTGGCTGGCTTTACTCTGCCTGCTAATCCATTGGCCAAAAAAGCTTTATTCATCAACCAATAAAAGCAACACATATACAGAAGTGCATCCCACATCAGCTTATAGTTTCAGAGGGTGAGTCCATGGCCATCATGGTGGAAAGCATGGCAGTAGTTAGGCAAGCATGCCTGGATCATTAGCCGAGCACTTACATGTTGAAACAACAACCACAAGGGAGAAAAAGAGCTAACTGGAATGATGTAGGGTTTTGAAATCTCAAAGGCCACCCCTGCGAAATACCTTCCTCAACAAGGCTGTACCTCCTGATCCTTCCCAGACAGTTCTACCAACTGGGAGCCATACATTCAACTGGGCTATTCTCATTAAAAGCCACCACACACAATTCCCTCTAGCCCCACCTGTGCTGTCACAGATAATAGAATCGCCTTCTTTTGTTGCATTGTTTGTCATGTTTTCTTCACCCATCTTTATATACTCAGGTTGCTTCCATATCTAAGCTATTTAAATATTGTCGATGTATATGCAAATATCTCCTCCCAATACTTATTTCAGCTCCTTTAGCTATATACCCAGAAGTACATTGCTGGAAAACATGGTAACTCCATATTTGTTTTTTCAGCTACTTCAGTGGTTTTTCAAAATGCTTTATGATTAACGGCCTACAAGGGCCTCTTTTCCTCCCTATTCACCAGCACTTGTTAGCATGTACCTTCTTAGGAATAACTTGTCTAGTACGCAAGAGATGACTCTCATTGTGGCGTTAATGTACAGTTCCCTTCTGATTAGCAATCCTAAATGTTTTTTTATAGCTGCAGGCCATCCATATCTCTTCTCTCTCTCTTTTTTTGGGGGAGGGGAATTGTCTCTTCAGAACCTTTTCCATTTTTAAATCAGGGTATTTGTTTTCTTGCCATTGAAGTGGTTTTTATTTGTTTTTTGTTTTTGTTTGTTGTTGTTGTTGGAGGCTTTCTAAACATTTTTATTTATTTTTTAAAATTTCATTTTGTTTTCCAACCACAGTTTTCTCTCCCACCCCTCCTCCTGCCCCTCCTTGCCTTCCCCCCACCCCAGCCCATTTGCCATCCACTCCTTCCAGTGAGTCAACAAAGTCTGCCACAGTAAGTTGGGGCAGGACCAATACCTTTCCCCTGCATTAGACTGAGCATGGCCTCCCACCATTGGGAATGGGCTCCAACAGGCTAGCTCATGCACCAGGGATAGATCCTGGTCCTACTGCCAGGGGCCCCTCAGATAGTTCAAGCTTCACCACTGTCTCCCACATATGGAGGGGCCTACTTCAGCTCCATGGAGATTCCACAGCTGTCGGTCTTGAGTTCATGAGTTCCTAAGAATTCTTGATTCAGCTGTCTCTGTAGAGTTCCCCATCATGATCTTGACCTCCCTTGTTCATATATTTCCCCCTCCCTCTCTTCGATTGAATTCCTGGAGCTCGGCCTGTTTCTTGGTTGTGGATCTCTGCATCTGGTTCCATCAGTTGCTGGATGAAGGCTCTATGATGCTAGTTGGGGCGTTCACCAATCTGGTTACAGGGGAAGGCCAGTTTGAGCACCCTCTCTACTGTTGCTAGGAGCCTTAGCTAGGATTATCCTTGTAGATTCTTGGGAATTTCCCTAGCATCAGGTATCTAACCCTATAGTGGCTCTCTCTATCAAGATCTGTCTTTCACTGCTCTCCCACTCCGTCCCTCTTCCACCTTGACCATCTCATTCCCTCATGTTCTCATCTCCTATCTCCTCCCCTTTACTGCTCCCCCTCGTCACCTGTTTAGCCAAGAGTTCCTTATACATTTTGGATATTCTTTGAGTAGCTGACTCCTGGCTTTTGACCACTGCTGCATAGAATATTGGGACAGAGCAGTAGTATGAAAGCATCTTTTCATAGTGCCTAAGAAACATTTCCATTGTTTAGTCATTGCAAAAGATATGATTTTACTTTTTATAAATATGCAAGTTTAATATAAACTTCACTTCAAAAATGTGCCCTAATGGAATTTAAATAAGGTAATGATGATCCATTAGAAAATGCATAACTTATCATTGAAAAAAATTGGAAAACAGTACATAGGATCATAATTTTCAAATGCGTGAATCTTCAGTTGTCCCAAAATGTTAAAATGATATTCTTATCTTAGTTAAAAAGTATATGAGTGAGCTCTCTATAAAGAACATTTACATCATTTTTTTATTTTTCACTTCCATTTTCATTTAGATGTTTCTAAATGTAGTCATCAATCTATCATATATAGTTCTCTACAACAAAAATGTATACATAAATTGAAAATTTTTTAATTGTTTTTTCTGTGACATAGGTGTTTTAAGCATTTTTCTTATTTGAGCTACCTTTATAAAATTATTTCTGTACATTTGATTAAAATAACACACGTTATACATTTTGTTAAATAATTAACTGTCCATAAGTAAAAGATCATTGGAAATATCTCTGAATAAGATGAATGGGCTTTGCGGGATAGTTAAAATGTTTGCTTTGCTGGGTATTCATCAGGACCTCTGGATTCTTGACAAGTGCTCACCACTGAACCGCACCTCAAGTCCAAGTCATGTTTTGTATTTGAGAGAACAGCGTTCAGCATGAAGTCTGTTGTCCGTTTTGTTTCATTTCTTTCATTCCTACCGTCAGTAATGAGTAGTGTCCTAATACCAAGATTCACTAAAACTGTGTTCTTAATAGCAAGGATTTTTGTTTCTTGGGACACAACAACCTAATGAAGTATTTTGATAAAACTTTCTTAGTATATCAATTGTTTTTTAAAGCAAAGGAGTAAAAGATTAGTTGAATTAACAGTCATTTGCTACATCTTGGTCAAATCTTTTGGTTATATTTCTTAGAGATGTGATGTAATGCCAGAGGCAAATGCTTTTATAAACCAAGAGGAGAGTGTTTGAAGATAACACAGAAGGAGAAGAGTGGTGAAATCCTTAGCTTGGGATGCCCTTTGGGTAGGCAGGCACAGGAGGGAGGGAGGGAGGGGAAGCTGGGGCTGGGCTCCCTTAAGTGACCAGTACTGGAACATCCCCTCCGAGCTCTTTGCATGCTCCCCAGCCCCTTCTTTGAGGATTTTTTTTTTCAAGACAGGGTTTCTCTGTAGTTTTTGGAGCCTGTCCTGGAACTAGCTCTTGTAGACCAGGCTGGCCTCAAACTCACAGAGATCCGCCTGCCTCTGCCTTCCGAGTGCAGGGATTAAAGGCATGCGCCAACACTGCCCGGTGTCTTTGAGGAATTTATGGTGTTTGTTTGTATCTTTTTTGATATAGTCTTACTTTCTTTGGGTTTTAATTCCCTAAATATCTTCCCATTGTCTATTTACTGGAATATCAGTCTCCAGTTGCTTAATAAGTATTGTGAACTAAAGTGAAGCGTTTACTGAAGACTTGATTTCTGAGCTAGCATGTAAGAGATAGATGAAATAGGAGTTACATGGACTTCATGTGTCTTACTGTGAAGCATACTTGAAAGTATCCTTTTGGTAGAAAGAGTCTTTGCAGGAGATGGCATAGATAGCAGGGTTAGAAATGAGGATGACTATCCTGTCTTGTAATTAAATGAAACAGCTATGGTAATCAGTTTCCCATTGCTGTAACAAGATACCTGAAATAAGTGCAGTTAAAGGAGCCAAGGTTTATTTTGGCATTACTTTCAGAGGCTTCAGTCCATGATCAGCTTGCTCCATTGCTACAGGCCTGAAGCTGAAAAATCATGATAGCAGGAGTGTGTGGCACAAGATGCTGTTTACCTCCCAGCAGCCAGAAAGAGAGAGGGAGGCCAGATCCAGGGACAAAATCTATCCTCCAAAGACATCCTCCTCTCCATCCAAAGATTATCATTTTCTCCCAAGTTCTTCCTAGGAGGCCCTGCCTCTTAATAGTCCATTCTGCTTGAACTCATAAATGGTCAATCCACTGATAAGGATTAGTCCCCTCATGATCCAAACCCTTCTCAAGACCTTTGCCATCCAGAAACCAAGCCTTCAACACTAGAGTCTTTTGGGGATACTGCATATCAAACCATAACAGTAGCCATGTTTTTAACACCATTCCTCTTTCCCATTAGGGTATATCCTTACCTTTGGAGTGATCTTAGAAGAGACTTTCTGTCTTGTGCTAGGAAAAAAAACTCATTTGCCAAAGAGGAGAGAGGGAGATAAATTTCTTTTTACTGGAAAAAAAATGTTAAGAGAAAGGGAGGTCAATCAGAAAATGTACTAATATTCTTAAGATCTACGTTGTATCGCAGGGCTTAGAATCACCGCACGTGCAATCTCATTTAAAATGAGCAGGCCTGAGAGAGAACAATTGTTTTGGAGGACTTCACAGGGCATTGCAGTGGGAGAAAGCAAGCTTGGTTTGTGTCTGACAGACTGGTAGTACATACTTGTAATTTAGTTCTTAGACATCTGAGACAGGAGGATTGCAGATTTGAAGCCAGCCTGAGCCACATAGTGAGATCCTGTGTCAGGAATCAGAGTGGTTGGGGTGGGGAAAATGGCTTGATTTGTTCACCAGTAAATTAAATAGTATTTTGGTGTGAAAATTGATATATGGATATATTTAACGAGTAAGACCAAAAGTATCCTTAATTTTTTAATATTAGACACTCAATTTATAGAACATTAGCAATGCTTTTATTAAGCTTTTTACTATCTAATTTAAATTGTGTTATGCCTTACCCTGTAGTGTTAGTTTAGATGCCTCTGCCTTACCTACTTATTAGTAAAAACTGCATATTACAAACATGCATTAGATTTTAAAATGCCTACTACTCTTTAGATTCCACATACCAAAGCAAAATAATTGATATAGGTAATTTGTTTAAGAAACAGTAAAAATATATTAGGCAAGATAAACAATTCATTATCTCTTGTGCTTGTTCTTAGTGCTTAGGCGCAGGTGTGCACGTGCATTGGAGACATGCGTTTTGAAGGGAGACCTAATAACGCCCTCTCACCTCTGCATAGCTTTTGAGTAGCAGGTGGGGTGGCCCAAGCATCCTCCAGTTTTCCTTTCTGTGCCTCACCAACTCTCCATTATTTTCCAAGTAAAATAGTTGCTTCAGAGAGTACTTTTTGTTATGACTTAAGATGACAGTCCTTTTCTTTCACAGTTGAGATTGTTGCTTCTTGAATTCCAAGGGTCTCTGTTATTCCCAAATTAGAAATAGAAATGTACTTTTTAACAGAAATAGTGTTGACATAGGTAGCTAATTATACCTAACATAGAAGTGTTTGCAGCCCTAGTTTTAAAAATCAGACTTTTCTAGGGTTTGACCTCAGTTTTTCTTATTTCTGTGAAACAAGACATGATTTCTTCCTTAAAATCGAGCTCCCTTTCTCTAGCTGGAAGCCAGCCACTCCCTCTATTCTTCCTTAGTCTGCCCCAGGCCAGGCTCTGCCTCACATTAATAAAGTTCAGACTTGTCCATCTCAGTGTAGCATCTGTAGTAAATGCACACGGCCTTGTTTAGCCTTGTACCTCCTATTGACAAAACCTTGGCTTTCGTTTGGTCAATACTCAGAAAAACACTGGATGTTTCAGAAAGGCTTTGCATGGTTGATTGCCAAAATAGTGTGTTTTAAGATAGTCAGCTATGATCTCAATAGCCTCACTCCACATCAGTTGTTTAGGTTGTCTTTTAGGGTGGATGGACTTGAATAAGATAAGGTCTTGAAAATAATAAAACACATTAATAGCCAGGCAGTGGTGGTACACACACCTTTAATCCCAGCACTCGGGAGACAGAGGGAGGTGGATCTCTGAGTTCAAGGCCAGCCTGATCAAAAAATGAGTTGCCATTTTATGAGTCAGTGATCCAGAAAACACAAAAATCTGTTACAGAGATAATTTTATGTAATTTTTGAGGTTTTATTTATTTTATGTGTATGTGTTTGTCTCACTGTGTGTCTGCATCACATGCATGCAGTTGCCTGCAGAAGTCAGAAGAGGGCATTGGATTCTCTAGGACTGGAATCACAGTTGTGAGCCACTTATCTAGGTGCTGGGAACTGAGCCTAAGTTCACTGGAAGATCAGCCAGTATTCTTACCTGCTGAGCCATCAATCCACCCCAGTTTTATGAGAGCACATGGACCTCATGCTAAAAGCATCTGCTGTAAATTCTGGTGGACTGTGACTGACTGGTGAAGGCACATGACATAATAGAAAGTGTACTGTATACAAAATCAGTTAACCTGAGTGAATTCTAGCTTTAAAATTTTTTTTTTCAATACTGAATTTGGATCCTCTGCAAGAGCTATCAGTGTGCAGTCTTACCTGTTGAGCCATTTCTCTAGCCCCATAGCTTTGTTTTTTGCTTGTTTGGTTTTGTTTTGTTTTACATTCGATAAATGTGGTATCAGTTGTATTTAACCTCTCTTTGCCTATAAGGTGAGATTGTTGTATTAAGATTAAAGACTAGGAAGATGTGTCAGTGGAGAAAGTGCTTGCCTGACCAGCATGGAGGTTGGATTTCAGCCTCACAAGTCTAGGGCAGGTGTGGCTGTAATCCCGGAACTCAAGAGGCAGAGACGGGATCCCTGGGCAAGCTGGCCTACTAGACAGTATGGAATTGGTGAGCTCTGGGCTCAGCAAGTGACCCTGCCTCATGTAAATAAGAACAATCAAGAAGGACATCCACACACGCACACCGACCTTCACACCTGCAGTGTGCCCACACATTGTGCACACACATACATATGTGAACACATACTACGCACATACAAGCTCCCCCAAGAAAGATTGAGTTTTCTCATATAATATATTTAGAATAGCATTTCTCCTAGCTTTTGTTCTCCCCAAATTGCCTTGTTACAGTGCTCTAATTGAAATTCCTGAGTCACAGGAATGTGTTACCGGTATACGAAAGTGACTGGGGCAGAGTAGAAAACCCACTGTGAGGCATGATGCTGCCGTGCTGTGGAACTTGCAGAGCATGTTACAGACTTTCCTATAAGGACCGCAGTTGCTTTAGTCTTTTAAAACACTGTACATGTTATATCTGTCCGAAGTCTATTACTTTTCCTGCCACTTTTAAGTCTATTAATGTCTGTCAGCAGCAAATAAGTTATGTTAAAAATATTTAACTTTTGTGTTTTATCCTGTAAGACAAACAGCTTTTTTTTTTTCTCTAATTAGGGAAGAAGACAAAAATATATTTGATTACTGCAGGGAAAACAACATTGACCGTATAACCAAAGCCATCAAATCGAAAAGTGTGGAAGTGAATGTGAAGGATGAAGAGGTATGGAGAACCAGCCCCATTATTTTGATTTCTGGTGGGTGGATGTTTGGGGCTGGTACTTTAGTTTTTCTTATGCTTTTGTTGTTCCACCCAAATGTCATTTCTAACTGTTGAGCCTCTCAGTTGCAATTCAAGTAGCTTGTGGTAAGGGCATCTCAGAGAACATCACCCTGAGGGAAGAAACTGTCTGTTCCCACCGCGCTGTTACATTGTAAAAGTTAGAAGCTGAAACATGCTGCAGCCAAGTAACTTCCGTTTTCTGTGCTAAAAAGAGAGGGGAGGAGACCATCACCTGGTGAGTGAAGCAGTCTCGCTTTATAATGTCTTCTGTTACACTGTCAAAGCATATTGGTATGTGAGTTTTTGTACAGAAATATATTTTTGGAAATTTGTGGCAGAATTTTAATTAGCCTAGTAATTTAAATTCTGGCCCACTATTTAAATGGACTCTATACTACATTATTTTGTAGACTACATTACTTTGTACTTTATTCTTATGTATAAAGCTGCTATATACTGAACAGTTGAATTATGGGTAACAAAAGAGTAAAATTTGCTAGTTAACTTTTAATGGCTTACTCTTATTTTATGGCTCAGTGGATGAACATGGAAATGGTCACAGGGACCCTGGAGGTGTAGTGTGCTCAGCTGTATAGTGTTTATCTAGCATGTACAAGGCATTATCCTTGTACTAACTATCCTTGGCACTAACAAAGTAATAAAGGGGGATCTAACTCAAGATGGCTAACTTGTGATAGTTGTTAGGAAGACAGTGTTCACAGGTGGTCTGTTGGGTGTGCAATAGTAATTTGTAAGCTCTGTATGCAGGACAGTCTTTAATAATGTCTCACCTTTAGGAAACATCTTCCCTGTACTAGGTTGTCCATGACTTCTGGAATTGAAAGTGTAAATTACAATACTACATTTAATTCTAGCTTACCTGAGGCAAAAACTTTGAATTCTTTTAATTGCTTCTTTTATAACTTACATATATTATGCTAACTGATATACTTTTGTCTTTTTATTTTTGAGTTTTGTTTTATATTTATACTTACCTGTTTTAATCATCTTCCTCTGTCTTTCTCTGCCCTCTTAATATAGTTATAACACAACTTTAAATTTCAGCTTTCTGATTGCATATTAGATTGGTGCTTATGTTATTATGCTATGTAAATGCTGCTCGTTGTTGAGCTATAGGCTCTACTATGTGTATTAGCTTTTGCTACCGTAACAACCAGCTCCCGAAGCTCAGTACTTATAATTTCTTGCTTATATCACCATCTTGTCATGGATGATAGCATTTCCCACATTCTGATATTCTTTTACTTTGTTACCTGTTTGATGTTTATCTTTCTAACATTTCAGAAGGGCTGGGGATTAGTTGAGGACTCTTGCTAGCTTCTAGTTTTGTTTGCGACCAGTTCCTCTTGATTTCAGTTGGATGCATTAGATACTCTGGTACAGAAACTAAAGCTAGGACTAACCAGGCCTCCCTCTCCATAATACACCAAGTACACAAACATTCTCTTTTATTAAGTGTGCTCTATATCACATCAGCCTACATTCCTTTGGCCAAAACAAGTCATAAGATCAAGGCCTTTTTTAGTGGGATGTTTGTTCTGATTATCAACAAGCAAGGCAAGGGTGGAAAAAAGAATTAATGATTATATAACTATGCATAATAACACCTACTTACCATTGGACAATATTTTCTTCTTCTTAAAGTCAGTAATCATTTCTGTATTTATTTTTCCATTGCCTTAGTTTTCATGATAGTTCCTATCATGATTTCTCTTCTTGAGTTTCCCCCCCCAAAATAATAAACTCCTCTTGGTGCACTCCCCAGAGATTTGTCTTAGATCTGTACCTTCTGAGGTTCCCTTTCCTTTTGCTTTTTTGTTTTGATTATTCGAGACAGGGTTTCTCTGTGTAACAGTCCTGGCAGTACTGGAAACCAGGCTGGCCTCAAACTCACAGAGCTCCACCTGCCTCTGCCTCCCAAGTGCTTGGATTAAAGGGGTGCCCACCACAGCCTGACTCCCCTTCCTTCTTCATCTCCAGTCTGTCCTCCCAGGTGCCGGGATTAAAGGGGTGCCCACCACCCCTCGGCTCCCCTTCCTCCTTCACCTCCAGTCCGTCCTAGTTGTGTGGGTGTTATCCTAATCTTTTCTTTGTTGCTGTTTTAAAAATTTCTCTTCTCTCTTTGTCTGGTTTCATATGTTTTTGGGGTCCTATGACTTTTACTTTTTCTTTTATTGTTTACTTCCCTGATTTTCTGGCGCATCTCCTGCATACTGTTCTCTTTTATTATTTATTTTCCCATTTTTGCGGGCCATTTCTTTTAGTGACTTTCTTAAAAAAAAAGTATAAATTACTTGATCTCATTGACAATCTATCAAAATTCTCAGCACTCCATGAATATTTAATGAACTAATGACTAGGTAGAGATGGTAAACTGATAATAGTAAAGGTTCGACTACATGGATTCAAGTCCTGTTTCTGTCACTTCCAAACTGCATAACCTATGTTGAGTTTACTCTGCCTCAGTTTCTAATAAGTAGATGGAGATAACAGTGCGTACCTCAGAATCATATTGAGTATTTGTGAGTTAATATCTGTGTGTAAATCTTACCTAACACTGTAACCACTGCATGATTTTCAACTTTGTTAGTTATCCTTAATATGAATGAGAAGTGAGAGTAAATGAGGAAATAAATGAAGAAATTAACTTTTCACGATCGTTTTCCTTTAGAAAGTATTCATGTACCATATGACCCCTGTTAATATTTTCCTTTCCACTAACAGTACTTCACAGTGTCTGTTAGGGTACCTCTACTTCATACTCTACCACGTTCACAGGAATCCTTTATCGTAGATTCATTCTTATTTCACAAGCAAGAGGTGACATTCAGAGATGTACGTTTGCTTTTCCGATACAGACAGCTGCCAGGGAGGAATTGAGTCCAGCAGACTCTGGGTTTAGGAAGGATAAACAAAGCAGGAGAAGCTAATTCAACTGGCTCTGATCATCTTAGAGTTTGCAACAACAGCAACCCTCCCTCCCTCCCTCTTTCCCTCCCTCCCTCTTTCCTTCCTAAATAGTTGTAAAGGTCTTTTCCAAATGTGACCTCTGCAGAGATTATTGCGTAGTCAGAGTAAGTACCTAGAGCAGAATGCGCTTACACTAAATAACATTTTTCTTGATGAAACGGAAAGAACTTTGAAGCTGTTGTTTGACCATTCACTGTTTGATGCAGCATTGCTGCTCAGCCCTTCTGATTTGCTACCCATGCAGCTGCTGTTATTGCAGCCTGCCAGAATCTTGTGTTTCCATGAACAGATGAAGTGCTTACACATTCATAGACTGAGACGCCAAGAATTCAGTTGGGTTCTCTCATTGCTCCAAGCAGATTTCTGCCTTCTCAGCCATGACACTGTGGGCTGAACTTTGAATACTGATGGCAGGCCCTTTATTATCAATCAGGGAATTATATGAATTAATTTATGAACATGGGGAGCTGGAGCTTAAAATCAGAATCAGATTTGACATCCTAAATGAAATAAATTATCGTGTTTCATGGCACTTAAAGCTCTAACAAGTAGAGCCGTTTGGTGAGTCTTGATAGACTGAAAGTATGTACCCTTCACATGTGCTTCTGAGTTGAGGACATTTAGTGTTGAAAGGACACCCTATTTATGTTTCTAATGTTTGAACTTAGGGCATTTCCGTACAAATTGTATAGGATTTCTGGAGATAACATTATCTTTATCATTTTGATTGAAAATATTCACCTAACAGGTTCAAACAATTTTAGTCTTGCCCTTATATGACTAAAAATTGTATTTATTACATGTAAAATTTGCTGTGAGCTATATAATCTTAATTATAGTCATAAAGTAAAAAGATGCACAGTGTGAACTGTCATGCATTAAAGTGATGCAATAAATTGTTAAATTATTATTAATTTATTAATCGTTTTCCTGAGCTGCAAACGTTTGGACCTGACTCTCATAAGAATGAAATGCCTTTTAAATAAGTGCTATTTGTTCCTTTTCTTTCCTTATATTTTTTCTTTTGCTCTGGGGTTGAACCCAGGGCCCTTCAGGCCAAAGCATACATTTTTTTCCCAAAGACTTTTTTATTGTTTGAGAATTTCATATGTGCATACAATGAAATATGATCATACCCAGCACCCAAGGCATAACTTTATTTTTTGTTTTTTTGAGACAGGGTTTCTCTGTGTAACAGCCCTAGCTGTTCTGGAACTCACTTTGTAGACCAGGCTGACCTCGAACTTTTAGTGATCTGCCTGCCTCTGCCTCCCGAGTCTGGGATTAAAGATGTGTGCCACCACCACTGCCCAAAGCATATATTTCTAATTTGAGAAAATAACATGGTCTTTCTAATTGACATAATTAGGGGATAGTATTTTGTGTAAGGGAAACGGTCTGTAGTTCTTCCTTCTGCGCAGGAAGTTTCCTGTCATGTGTTTCAAAGTGCAAGGTTACAGTGACATGGGTCTTAACATCTAAATTACAAATTTTACTATAACTTTAATATCTGCAAATGTTTGGAGCTTATGACTATGGAGAAAACCATAGAGGGGTGAGCATCACAAGACTGGTCTCCATCTCATACACTGGCTCAGGTTTCATATTTGACCGTTTTGCTGCGGTTCTTTATGTATGCTAAGCATTCACAGTTATTCCAAGAAAATTTATTTTCCACAAAGATTTACTTTTATTTTTATTTATGTGTATGTGTATCTTGTCTATATGAGTGCCTACCATGTGTTTAGTGATGTCCTCAGGAGCCAGGAAAGGGCACCAGATAACCTGGAGCTGGAGTTCCAGGCACTTGGGAGACACCCAGTGAGGGAGGGTATACAGAGCCAAACGTGGGGCCTCTGGAAGAGCAGCTCCAAGAAAATATCTTTTTTTTTTAAATCTAACATAATTTCTTTATTGAACCTTTGGGAATTTCACATCATGCTCTCTGATATCACTCACTTCCCCGTCCCTCCATACTTCTCCGTCCCTCCATACTTCTCCTCACCCCTGCAGCACCCCCAAAGGAAAATAAACAAAACAAGCAGACAAAAACAACAAAAAACAAACAAATAAATCCCAAGCAATCCTTCCCCCAAAAAACCCTCTTCAGTCCTCCTCCTTTCCCACCTCTCCAGCACCTCTTCTTTCATCCTGGTGGCTCTGGGAGCCGCAGTGGGTCCACAGTGTGCCTTTTTGTCCGGTCGGCTTTGCTTGTGTTTATTGCAGCAAGTCCTGGTGAGTGGCTTGTACCCAGCTGAGCTGAATCAGGAAAGTAACTTTTAAGAGGGAAAGAAGGTGTAAATAGTTTGTAAAGTATATTTATAGTATAACCAGATTATTATGAAAATAGGCACAAATTATATAGTCCTTGTCTGTTGTAGAGAGGCCGCTTGTTTGTTCCCGGCTGCTCAGTCCCGAAATAACCACACAGAAACTTTTATTTCCAATACTGTTTGGCCAATAGTTTAAGCATATTTCTGGCTATATCCTAAATTAACCCATCTCCATTAATCTGTGAATCCCCCCAAGACTGGCTCACTGGCAAAGTTTCAGCATGTCTGTCTCTGGTGTGGCTCCATGGCTTCTCCCTGACTCCGGCTCCTTTCTCCCAGCATTCAGTTTAGTTTTCCCCACCTAGCTCTATTCTACTTTATCATGGGCAGGCTCAAGACAGTTTCTTTATTAACCAATGCTATTCACAGCATACAGAGAGGAATCCCACATCACTTGTCTCTTTCTCAGATAAATTCCATAAATAAACACTAGGTGATATTCACTGCTGATAATCAAATCGTATTTTAAATCTTTATCATAATTTGAGTTTAATTTAGAATACAAGTAGCAATGAACTAGCAAAGCAGAGGACATTTTCTCAGAGCAGGTCCTCCATTAAGCCTGTGTGCTCACATGGTTGTTGGTTTTCTGTACTTTCTCTAGTCTGCTGCTTCAGTGAGGGTCTTTCCCTGCTAACCTTCGAAGCCATATTGATATCATCAGCTACTTTCTGTGTATCTTGACTCTGAATATTTTGAAGATCATTTCCTGTTGACCCTATTGCTTTCCCTTGCTGTATTTTAAATCTGTGGCTCATGGCATAATATAATATAATATACATTTTTGGCTCAAGAAACTGCTTGAAAACTGTGATAAACCTGACAGTGTTGACCCCACAGTGACGTAAAGATTTAAGTAACCTTTGTGCTGAAGCTAAGACTGTGCTTTTATTTGAGGTTTGTAAAGGAAAGAAAAAAAAATACATATAAAAAATTTGAAAGGAAGTTTTGTTTTTCACACATACTGAGAAATGTATTTCTAATTTCCTAATTATACATATTTGTATTGATACAGACAGTGACATTTAAAAATCAGTGGCCATAATTTTTATTAGCAAAATGGCTATAGTCATACATCAGAAACTCATAAATACAGAATCAGAAAATAGCAAAAGTAATTTCACTCATATGAACTTTGACATCTTATTTCTTAAATTGTAATGGACTGCACATAACACAATTTGCCATTGCTGCTGTTTTAGGTAGGTAGTGGTTCAGTGCAACCATCTCCTCACCCATTTCTGAAAGTTTTCATCTCCTTCAGTGACTGAAACTGTATTCACTAAGTCCCCATTCTACTATTTTTTTTATTATTTATTATTAGTATTACTCTTACTACTACTACTGAGACAGGGTTTCTCTGTTTAGCCTGCCTGTAGACCAGGTGGGCCTCAAACTCTGTCACTGCCTCCCAAGTACTGGGATTAAAGGCATATGCCATCACCACCCTGCTTATTTTTTTTAATTTTTAAAAGAAATTATTTAAGAGTTACAATAAAAGACAAAAGCAGAGCTTTCACTTGCTTTATTAAACCATAATAGTATTCTTTCAGGGACAAACACACAGACTAGTATGCTTTAGTTAAGAAACCTTCTTAAGAAAGAGAAGCCACAGGCAATTCCAGGACCTCCCTTCGGTGGAATTTACTGCTCTGGGACTCTGGGCAGCAGTGAGCACCGACAGCACTCAAATGCAGTGACTCCCCATCTGAAACCTCTTACCAGTACACCTGGGAAGGAGTCAGCGTTTGCAAAGCCACCTGTGTCTCTTATCGCCAGCCCAGGGATCCTCAGCGCTCCTGCTGCAAACTTCTCGACAGGTCCACTTGTGTCGCGAGTTTCCCACTGTCTGTAATGTGGAAGTTCCCATTTATCATGACCCTATTCCTGTTTGTGTCCGTGACCAGAGGCCATGTCTGACAGCAGTCTGACCTCAGGATATTCCTCATTCGTTGTATTGGTACTCTGCATCCCTTATGCCCGTTAGAGCACATCTGTCTATCTGCTTTTGACTGGCTGCTTGTTTTCAGTATTTCGTCTGCTAATTAATGGCGCCCTACCATAAATATTTGATACAGTGGCAAGGGGGAGAGCGCTGAAAAGCTTCACCATGGCTTCATCTGTGTAGATAGGGTACATGTGCTTTGTATAGGAGCTCCAAATACCATAAAGAATACTGATTTTATAACATAGTATCTGCCTTTAATTTTGTGGTTTCTAGGGGAAAAAAAATCTCATTTAAAAATTCTACATGGTTTAGAACAATTAAGGATACCAAAGAAGCATTTACAATATCAAGACCCACTCTGTTTTCTAGAAGGTATGAAAGCAATACCACTTAATAGGTTAGCTGCTCCCATGCACTTTCGAAGCACTCCAGAGTCATTTGTCTAAGGGAGGGCGTGTTAACACTATTGGTTAATAGATGGGAACTTTTCCTCCCTGCACTTATGTATTTGAATTACAGAATTTACTTAGAGTATTCTGAGGCAACAGAATCCTTTTTAATAACCTCCTCATCTCCTAAGTATTACTGAGATATTTTTTCCAGTAGGGTTTTAAAAAGTAGAAACAAAGACTTGTCATATTTTATAGTAGCAAGAATTATACTTAGCTCAAAGATTTGTAAGTTATTATATTACTCATACAGAATTACAAAATAAATTTTGAAGAAGTTTTTGAGCAAATGTAGCTTTAATACATACCTAATTCATTCTTTTCTTCCTGGAGGAGAGCCTGGGGAATCTTGTACCCATAATAATTCAGTAGCTGCATTCTGTTGGCCTGTGATGATGTTGTTGACAAAGAAAAAGGGAAGAAACCATGGATGTTTCTCTTCTGAGTTTGTTGTTGTCCGCTGCGAGGCTGCATCTCTGTATTACTGCTTATGTTATTACTGGAAAGTAATCTAAAATGAGGGCATGTTTTCAGAAACATCAGAATTTGAGGATGTAAAGGGCACAGACATCTTGCTATCCTGGTCTTTAGTTATTTAGTTATGCAGTATCATGATGGTGAAATTCCCAAAGCCTGCCTTGCTTTGTCTGTCTGTGAAAGTTTCCTCCCACTCTTGTTCGTGAGGTTTTAATACTGCATGAAGTATTGATCACCAGGTGGTCTTGATGTGGATCTCTCTAGCACTTCTACAAAGTCATTGTCAGAGAATTTATTCTAATTCAAGGTTAATTAGTGTACCATTAAAATAATGTGTTACAGAAATTAATTACAGTGCAGGTCAGAACATGTGTTAAAAAGCATAGTGCAAATGTCTGCAAGTGCATCATCCTTCTTAAAACATGACTGTGTGCCATCTTTCTGGGAAATGCATCCACGGGGAAACTCACCCCGAGGTCCAGTCACAGGTGTTTCCCCTAAAGTAGATTTTGGCACCACATATGACAAACTGAAAATATAACCCATTACCGGTGAAAGTGTTGCTTATCTGATCTGCCATCAGAACAGCTAAGGGGTCATGGATCAGCATTAGTTGGTGAAACATGATTGGGCTAGACTTTAGGAAACATCAGGGGCCTGCTTGAGAAGTAGAAATTATCCATACATCTTGTAAAAGTTCATAATACTAAGTTTTCCTGTTATGTGCACTATGGAAGCATGTCATACTCTGTAATTATACATAAAAGTATGTAGTATTAAGTTTTCCTACCGTGAAATAGTTCTCATATGTACGCTGTGGAATCATGCCACACGCTGTACTTAATGCAGTAATTCTTATTAATAGTTGAATTCATGCCTATTCTAAAAGCTAGGGTTAAAAATGATAAACTTTTATCTGATTCTTCTTCTACTACTACTATTTTACTTCTACTTCTTCTTTTCTCTTTTGAGTCTCTCTGCATAGGCCTGTCTGTCCTGGAGCTCGCTATGTAGACCAGGCTGGCCTTGAACTCACAAAATCCGCCTGCCTCTGCTTCCCTAGTTCAGGGACTAAGGGCGTCTGCCGCCACATAAGGCTGATTTGCTCACATTTTCAAATTTTTGTTTCCCTCTTTTATAATTTTATATGTGCAAATTTCTTATAGTATTTTGTGTAAGAAAACAGATACTCACAGGTAGATACAAGAAAATGAAACAAGTGAAAACAATTAAGACAAGGAACTCCGTAAGGAAGGCATTGTCCTAGCCAGTTGTTCAATTAGTTAAGCTAATAGATCTATCACGAGAGTCTAACTGATAACAACAGTGTAGGTTTAGAAAAGCTACCTTGGAGGGTGCCTTTTAAAGTCGTCCTTGATCCAACTTTTATATATTTAAATGTTTTCTTCAGTGACAGCCAGGGGTTTCAGCTTAATGTGGAAAAACATCTTATTCTTTATGAGGACATCACTGTCCCCCTCATAGTAAAGTTATACTATATATCACCCATTTATTCAGAAAAACTCCACAACTTTGGGGGGTTGTCTGTTGGGGAGCAAGATTTTCTGACAGTCAAAAACAGCAATAACACATTAATAGTAGTTGTAAGTCTTTGATATGTAAAAGTCAAGAGTGGTGTGTCATGGGACTGGAGAGATGGCTCAGCAGTAAGGTTGTTCATTCAACAAATATTTTTATTACATTTTATGTATTTATTTGTGCATGTATGTGCACACATGTGTACCTGCACAGAGAGCAAAGTCGTTTCTCTTCCATCTTGCAGATCCTGGAAATGGAGCTCAAGTCATCGGGCTTGCTAGCAGTCATCTTTATGGGCTAAGCCATTTTGCCAGCCCAACTCATATTATTGTTGTTATTTATATTACCTTTTTCCATTTTTCAGATAAGGAAATTGATTAGACCAAAGAAGTTACTGGGCTTGTGTGTGGTAGATCAGAGGCCTTCCGATTGCTTGTTCCCATAGTGCATTTTATATCACCCTCAGAATAATTAATCTGCAGTTTGACATATCTCTTTCCCCATCTTTCTTAGCATATGAAATCTATATGGCCCCACACATAGATTAACAAGTTCCTTCATTGTCTCCTACTTACAGGGCAGATCTCTGCTCCATTGGGCATGTGACCGAGGACATAAGGAACTAGTCACAGTCTTGCTACAGTATGAAGCTGACATTAATTGTCAGGTAAGAGTAGCTTTAAAAATGAGCTTGCTTTTCTTCTTTTTAATTAAGATTTATTAGTTTTTATTGTATGTGTATGTGTGTTTTGCCTGTATGTATGTCTATGCATCACATGTGTGCAGTGCCCAGGGAGGCCAAAAGAGGGTACTGAATCCTCTGAGGTGGAGTTACAGAGGGTTGTGAGTCTTGGGAGTCCAACCCCTGCTCTCTGGAGAGCAGCCAGTGCTCTTAACCACTGAGCCATCTCTCCAGCCCCTAAAAAGGAGCTTTAAAAAAACAAAACAAAAAAAGAAAGTAAAATTCTTTTAAGAAAATGAGATTAGATGTCTTAAGGCATATGTCACTACAGGCCTGCTAAAGATCTCCACAGTGCTGCCACCATCCAGTGGGGATCCTGTAGCGCTTACAGTTATTTCTGCTTTCCTCTGTCCCCAAACCTTACGACCACTAATCTGTCTGCTTTTCTTCTTTTCTTTTCCTTTCTCTCTTCCTTTCCTTTCCCTTTCTTTCCTTTCCTTTCCCTTCCCTTCCTTCTTTCCTTCCTTCTTTCCTTCCTTCTTTCCTTCCTTTTCTTCCTTCCTTCCTTCCTTCCTTCCTTCCTTCCTTCCTTCCTTCCTTCTTTTTTTGTTTCTTCCTTTGGTTTTTGGAGACAGGGTTTCTCTGTAGCTCTGGCTGTTCTGGAACTTGCTCTGGAAGCCAGGCTGGCCTCAAACTCAGAGATCCACTTACCTCCACCTCCTGAGTTCTGGGATTAAAGGCATACTCCACCACCACCTGGCACTAATCTGCTTTTTTTTTTCTGTGTGGTATTTCATGTAAATGGAATCATGAAATAAGTGCTTTCCTGTTTTGTTTCTTTCATGTAACATATTCTCAAGATTCGTTTTTGTTAGAGTATTTCACAGGACTTCATTCATTTTTTTCATGGCTGGATTTTTAATATATAAGCATTGTATATTTTCTTTATCCATTCATCAGTTCATGGACAATGTTATCGTTTCTAACTCTTGGCAGTTGTAATAATGTTATAAATATTTATGATTTTCCCCCCTGCTTTCATGCTTATTTCTGATGCCCCTATTCACTTGTTTTGGTTATTTACCCAAGAGTAGAATGTTGGAATCTTATGATAATTTTTTTTCAGATTCATTTTTATTTTATATGTAAAAGTAGTTTGCCTGCATTTATATATGTGCACCAAGTGTGTGCCTTTGGAGTCTTTGGAGGCCATTAGCTACCCTACAACTGGAGTTAACGACAGTTACGAGCTGTAGTGTGTGTATGTTGAGAACTGAACACAGGTCCTCTACAAGAGCAACAAATACACCCACCTGCTAAGCCAACTCTGCAGCCCCAATCTTATTAACATTTAATTTTTTTCACATGTTAACTTTTGGGGACTCTAAGCTTTTTTATAGGAATTGTATCATCTTACACCCCCACCACCAGTGTTTGTGACTTCTGACTTCAACCATCCTTATTTTCTCTTCTTTTTAAAATAACCATCCTAGTGGATGTTACTTTACCTCATGATATAATTTGGATTTACCTTTCCTTAATGACTAAGCAGTACTGAGCTCTGTGTGTGTGTGTGTGTGTGTTTGGTGTTTTGAGGTTTTTAGGTAGCCCTGGCTATCCTGAAATTTAGTCTGTAGGCCAGGCTGGCCTTGAATTCAGCAATCTGCCTGTCTCTGCCTCCCAAGTGCTGCTATTAAAGGCATGTGTCACCACTGCCTGGCTATTTTGATGTATTTTAAAATTTATATTTCACTTTATGAACCACTTATGTCTTTTGCTTAATTTATTATTAGATTTATAATTTTAAAATATTATAAAAACATTTTATGTATCAAGACAAAGTTTTAATATTCATGACATGTTAAAACTGTTCCTCATGCTTTCTTCTGGATCTTTCTCCCTTTCATGTTTTCTTTGAGCCATCTAGAATTATCCAGTATCTTGTATGTGTTAATTGTTTTGTCCAGATGCCTAGCAGGTTGTTGTCATATTTACTGAATAATCATTTTTGCTTCTTGTGACTTGCGGCGTCCTCCTTACATATATCTGGTCCTCATTGCAGTCTGTTTCTGGGCTTGTTCTTCCATCCCGTTACTCTGGTTTCTGTCTGTTCTCACACCAAGCTCTTTAAAGAACATAGCTTTGAATGTTTTAACATTGGAGAAGACAGTTTCTGTTCATTCGGAATTTTTTCTACAGTTTTGCTTCGCTGTTTGTAAACGTTTGAAGTTGTCTTTCCAGTGTCGTTCCCCTGAAGCACTGCCTTCATGAAGTGAAAGCAAACAGCAGGATCCTGTGGGTGCATTCATGTCTTTTTTTTTTTTTTTTGATCGTAAATAATTCAAGGGTATTTTAAAGGGCAGTGTTCCCACAGTAGGTGTTGTCTGGGGCTTTTTGCCAGTTCTGTTGTTGGAATAGTACAAAGCAAACAGTCCTAAACCCTGCCTTGTGCGGCTTTCTAGAGCACTGTTGACTGGACACTAGTTTTAGTGCAGAATTGAGGTTCCATGTGGATTCTAGGACAAACTGGCTAGGATGGCTTGTTGCCTGGCACAGTGTTTTCCTTGCCCCCCTACAACCACATGGTCATTTTATGTTGGTCCCATCCTTTCTTTAACTTTGTTCTTGATGATTATAATCTGATCTGTCTAGTTCCAGTTAACGGGAATGCTTTTGGCTTTGTCGGTTTGAGTTGCTAACATGCTTCCAAGTCAGAGGGCTTCGCAGATTCTGTCTCAGGGTATCTTTCCCACTGCCACTTCTCTTTTGGCTTTGTTATTGAAAGCACTTTTCAAATACTGACAATGCAAACGTAATAAATGGAAGGAGAGGTTCATTTCCCTCATGACTCAATCTTTCTTAAACAATATTATTATTGACTGGGCTTATTGGTTGCCAAAAAAGAAAATCAATTTTATTAGAACTATTTGCTTGGCCATAGATCTTGGTACTAACCCAGCCCAGGCAGGCTGATATTATCAACCATCTGAAGAATAACTTTTACTGTGAGTTTGGAATGAAGTGATTAGAGCTGTGTCGGGTTTGTTCTGTTTTCCCGTCATCTTGTTTTTCATTCTCTCATTCATTCCTTTCCTGAACTGCAGTGGCTGTATTCTGTGGCACTGCTGAGGTTGGAACTAAGGTTTATTTCTAAAAAAGCCTGTATGATTTCATCAGTTAGCTGTATACTAGCAAATACTTGGTTTATGATTTCATCTGTTAGCTGTGTACTAACAAATGCTTGTTTTTTTCTGCTTAGTTTTGACTTTTGGCTCCACTCTGGAAGTTGGGTTATTGTCACATTTGGCGTTAGGATAATGATGTAAATGTTTATGTGTGCGCACGCATGTGTGTGTAGACACATTCCTACTTGTGTGTGCGCGAGAGTGTAGATCCATTCTTACTTGTGTGTGTGTAGACCCATTCCTACTTGTGTGTGTGTACAAGCGTGCATGTGTGTGCGAGTGAGTGTGTGTGTGTGTAGATACATTCCTACGTTCTTTTCTTCTTGGGTCATCTTTCAGCTCTTGAAACTACCCTACAAACAGGTGCTCTTGATACCTCCATTGCTGTACTAAAGCACTCTGATCAAAAGCAGCTTGGAGGGAAAGGGTTCATTTCAGCTTAAATTCCAGGTCCCAGTCCATCACTGAGGGGACACAGAGATGGAACTCAAGCAGGGACTAGGGCAGAAACTATGAAGGAATGTTGCTCAGCTGGCTTTTTTTATACATCCACCTACCCGGAGATGGCCCCACCCACAGACGGCAGGACTCTTCACATCCTTCCTTAGTCAAGACGTGACCACAGGCCAGTATGATGGAGACAATAAGTTTTAGCATATGTTCTTTGTAAACAATGTGTTATTGGGTCAGAGTTTTTGTCTTTAATTCCAGTGTTCAGTTCACTTGTAATTAGTGTGGTCGCTGCTGTGGATGTAGTAAGCTTGCTGTTTTTGCTGTTTGTTTTCTCTTTGTTCTACCTGCTTTTTGTTTCTCATTTCTTTATTGACTTGTCTGGTGCTCAACAAATATTTTTGAATTGTTGAATTTTACTTTCTCTACTGGGTATTTATTTCCTATACCTTATATAAGCTACTCTTTTAGTAATATTAATTACAAAATACACTCTCAGCTTATTTTCTTGTACCTTAGAGTAATATATCCTTGTTATGTCTTGAGAAATATAAGAATTGTAGAATTGTTTAATTCTGTTCTTTTCTTTGCCTGTGTTGCTATGGTTACAGTATATCCCTATCCTCATTTTTTTTATTCTTCATAAGATACTTTTTTGTATCAGATAGCCTTTTTCCATAGCATTTTATCTGATACCCTTTTCATTACTTCTTAAACTAACTCCCTGATGCCTCTGATATCTTTCCTTTATCTTGAAAAACTGACTGAAAAGTTTTCTATTAATTTGGCTTCTACTGTTGAATTGTCTCATCTTTTATTTTTGTGAGGGTGTCTTTTTCACTTACAGTTTAGAAATATAATTGTTATTGATATTGATTGATATGTTGGCTGAGGACTTTGCATCTTTGTTTTTGTTTTGTCTGTCTTTCTGTCCTTTGATGCTGTCCTTGTATTGTCTTATAACCCACATATTTTCTATAGAGGAATTGGCTGCAATTCCAAAAATAAAATGGACAAATTACTTGAAAAAAACTCAGTAAAGTAATAGAACTTTAAAAATGTTACTATCCTTAGTTCTATTTAACATATTGGAATTATAAAATTGACTGTATAGTTCAGAGTCATAAACTTGCTCTGATTTCATTTAGAATTTTCCATACATTTCATGTTCCCTGTTTTTTGTTTTTTTTTTTTACTTCGCATTGCTTCTAAATTGTGGGAGGATTTGTTATTTTTCATTTCTTTATTGTTGTTAGTTCATGAGCTTTGTTTTTGTTTTGGGGCTTTTGGGGAGGGTTGTATCTGAATCTTCCTCTATGGCCCATACTAGACTGGAAGTCACTGTGTAGCCTAGTGATCCTCCTGCCTGAGCCTTCTGAGGATGTGAGTCACCACCACCATTGTCTCTACAAATTTGGGGCACCACCCCCAATCTCCAAAAGAGCAGAAAATGTTGGGCTTTTTGTATTTTTAGATTTATTTGTTTTATTTATGTGTATAAGAGTTTGCCTGCATATATGTGTGTGTACCACATGCAGTGGCCCCAGAAGTCAGAAATAGCCATCAGATGCCCTGGAACTGAAGGTATAGGTGGTTGTGAGCCACCATGTAGGTGCGAGGAATTGAACTCAGGTCCTCTGCAAGAGTAATAACCACTGAGCCATCTCTCCAGCTCCAGGCAGAAAGTGTTTTAAAGACTACTTAAGATTTTTGTTCACTCTCTAGACATCATGTTTTCTTACACAGGCTTTGGCTTCAGAATATGAACCATGTAGAACAGCTACTTTGTGTCTAGATGTCTTGTTGATTTTGTTTGTGTCAAGTGTCCCACTGGCACTCAGCTCCATCTGAGCCCTTGGATAGGGCCGCTAATGGTGCCAGAGAAGCAGCAGCAGGACATAGTTGATGTCTCTCTGTAGCCCTCTGTTGTTTTAGCTTACTTCCTTTTGCTTCCATGACTCCCACATGTCTTTTAACTACAGTCCTGTCAATTTTTTAAAAGCATTGCTACAGGGGAGAGATGGCTTAGTGGGTAAAGTACTTGACACAGAAGCTGAAAGTCCAATGCACATGGTGGCCTGCTTGTAATTACAGCACTTGGGAGGGCAGAGACATGTAGATGGATATTTCCTGTCCCCACTGCCTGGTCCCAAATAACTGACTCAGGCTGATTCTGAATTAATAAGTGCTCAGCCAATAGCTCAGTCTTATTACTAACGTGCTCTTACATTTAAATTAACCCATTTCCATTCTTCCATGTATTGCCACGTGGCTCATCTGGCATGACTTGCTTCCTGGGCAGCTGGCTGACTGGCATTTCCTCACTCCACCCTTCTTCCCTGCAGCATTTTCAGTTCGGCTTTCCTGCCTAGCTTTATTCTGCCTTGCTATAGGCCAATCAGCTTTTTTGTTAACCAGGGTAATAACCAGAGAATAATACATATACACAGCATACAGAAGGATTATTCCACAGCAGAAAAAGCACATCTCTAGAGTGAGTTGATTAGGTTAGTAGAGTCACCAAGCTTTGGGTTGGGCAGAGGTCCTGCTTGGGGTGTGCTCAGAGAACACATCTGACATCCAACTCTGGCCTCCACATACACCACCTCCACATGGCATCCCCCCACCACAAAAAACCACACTGCTGTAATGAGAAAATTACCTCAATTCATCTTCTTTCATTCTACTTAGAACCAGAAAATAGCCATACAGATTTTGTACCTCTTTTCATTTAATGTTTTGTACTGGTCATTTTCTGTGCCACTCAGTATTTACAGGGGCATGGCTGATGAGCATCTAGAGGTGCTATAGATCAGTGGAATTGAATTTGAGTCTCGGAATTATAATAGCAGTGTTTGAGCTGTGACTTTCTTACTGCAGTATGCATTTATATTTTAACATCCTGAGATTGAGAAGCCCCTTACACTCTCTGTTAACTGGGTATTAAGTTGTGACAGACTGTGTTCAGGAAAAAGTGGTCTTGGGGTACCAGCATGGTCAGTTCAGTTGAGTACATCCACTGCTGTGCTGGTTTTGTTACTTAAGATATTTTCAAGGGATTGGAGAGATGGCTCAGCAGGTAAGAGCTCTTGCTGCTCGTAGAGGACACAGTTCAGTTCCCAGTTCTTACATTAGGTGATTCACAACCACCTCTAGCTCCAACGTCAGGGGTCTAAATCCTCTGGCCTCTGCAGGCACTTGCACTTATATGCACATATCCACAAAGAGACACATAATTTAAAATAATTTTTAAAAATCAATCTTAAAATCTTTTTTACGAAAAATGACTATAATTGCATATTGAAGTAAAAGTTGTATATGTAGGGAAACAAAAGTAGGAGTAAAAATGAAATTAGTTGAACAAATGTTCATCATAAAAATAGCCATTATTTTATATTTATGTATGCATATGTAAGAGAACAGGCACACATAGGGTTTCAGAGAAAAAGGTACATTGTGTGCTAATTAAAACTTAAAAATGATAGTTTCCTCCCCAGGTTGCTTTTGGTCATGGTGTTTATCATTGCAACAGAGAGAAAAGTGTAGGACAGAAATTGTCACCAAGAATGGGTGTCATTGTGACAGGTTTGACCAGTTGTTTGGGGAGCTTATGGCAGTGTTTGGAACTTTGGGTTGGAGAAGCTGTTGAGTGCGCCAATCATGATGAATTGTTTTGTGGAACTTGGAAGATAAAAATTTTGAAAGAAATACAGGTAAAAGAAGCCTGGCTTGTGAAGTTTCAGAGGGAAGCAAAGACCATCAGGGTCACTAAAATGATTACTTGAATTAAAAATTTGTGGTTTCTGGTCAGCTCTGATTAACGAAAGGCCAGTACACTGAAGTGAAACCTTTGCGTTACTGGACGATAGATGCTGACTAGCTGAGGCTGAAGAACTAGCTGTGGTTATTTAGACCAGAATCGCTGAGGCCAAATCTAGGAAGCATTTCTTCTGGGTCAGCACACTCAGGGAAGTAATGGCTGCACATCGCTCAGGCTGGTTGCTAAACGTGGCAGTGTTGCAGGTCTCCCACCTGGTACAGGCTTTGAAGGCTCGAAGAGGTCATGGAGAACAGCTGAGGCTTGGTACCATGTGGCAGGGTCAGAGTCCCTGCAGAGAGGCTGGGAAGCCTTAGCTGCAGTGGATAGCCCAGCATATTAGAGATTCTAGCACTGGGGGATGACCACCAAGGATAGTGGCAGGTGTGGAGTGAGATCAGCTTGAGCTTCAAGACAAGCTGTGTGTGTTGTGGTGGCAGAGCCAGAGAAGTATGATTGATTATCCAAGCCCTTTGTGACTCAGAAGATCATGAGTTCCAAATGTTGGATGCTGAGTTATTTAGACTGCTAGAGTTTGGTTTTGCATTGATTTGATTGCTTGATTTTTTTTTGCATTTTTATTCATTCATTCATTCATTCATTTATTTGGGTTTTCGAGACAGGGTTTCTCTGTAGCTTTGGGGCCTGTCTTGGAACTAGTTCTTATAGATCGGGCTGGCCTCAAACTCACAGAGATCCGCCTGCCTCTCCCTCCCGAGTGCTGGGTTTAAAGGTGTGCGCCACCACCGCCCGGCTTGTTTTGATTTGATTGTGACTGTGCCCTGGTTCTTCCTTCTTGGAATAAAAAGTATGTAACTTATTACAGGAGCCTAGATGAGAGACTTTGGCTTTTTAAAGAAATGTTAAAATTTTATTAAGTTATTTAGTATCGCGTGTGTGTGTGTTTTATCTGCATGTATGTCTGTACTGCATGCATGCCTGATGCCTGTAGAGGCCAGAAGAGGGTTTTGGATACCGTGGATACAGATGGCTGTGAGCCTCCATGTGGTGCTGGAAATTGAACTTGGGTCCTGTGAAAGAGCAGCCAGTCTCTTAACTACTGAGCCATCTCTTCAGTACTCCCCTCTTTTATCAATTTATTTGTCATTTGAGATGTTGAATATTTTAAAGAGACTGGACTTTCAAAATGTTTAAAGTTTTAAAGACTGGGGTTAAGTTATGCTGTTTCATTTTGTGATAATAGCATGAGATATTGGGGATAAACAAGAAAGGAAAGGCCTAATAGTGATATGTCAGGTTGACAATGATTCAGTTGTATTGTTTAGTTTTTTTGTTATTATTTTGGATTTGGTTTGTTTTTGCTGTTGCTGTTGTCTTTTGTTTAGTTGGATTTTTTTTTTTCTGATTGTTTGTTGGCTTTTTGAGACAGGGTCTCTATATATAGTCCTGGCTCTCCCAGAACTCACTATATGTACTGGGCTTGCTCACAGATATTCACTGCCTCCCAAGGGCTGGAATTGATCACTATGTGTGCCACCACACTCAGCTGCAGGCCATTTTCTTGATTGATGATTGATGTGGAAAGACGCAGCCCTCTGTGAGTGCCACAAACCCTGAACAAGTTGTCTTGGGTTATGTAGAAACAGCCAGCAGGGTGTGTGTGTCATGAAGAACAAGCACTAAGAACTAACCACTATTCCCTGTGGTTCCTGCCTGTGTTCTTGCTTGAGTTCCTGCTCTGACTCCCTCAGTGTTGGACTGCAAAGTTGCTTCTGGCCAGGGTGTTTGTCACACCCCAATAGAAAACAAACTTGGACAATATGTTTTCATATGTCTCTTCTTTCTTATTTATTAAAAATGTTAAATTATACATATATATTTTTAGATTTATTTTAAATTGTGTGTGCATGCATGTGTGTGTGTATGGATGAGGGCGGTGCCCATGGAAATCAGAGGTCTCAGATCACCCTGTGATCTGTCCAGTGTCCATGCTGGGAACCAAACTTGGGTCCGCTACGAGAACAGTGTGTCCTCTTAATTGCTGAGTCATTTCTCCAGCCCATAAATTATGTATTTAGAGAAATTATTTTGTGTGTGCTTGTGTGTTTGTGTGCACATGTCACAGCATCACATGTCAAGTCAAGGTCAGAGGACTACTCTTGAGAACTCATCTCTCCTCCTTCCTTATTGTGGGTCCTGGGGATAAATTCATGTCACTGTGCTTAGTAGCAAACACCCTTACCCATTATTTGCCAGTCTCCTTCTTTCTTATATGAAAGGTGTATTTTAGGGGCTGTGACACACACACACACACACACACACACACACACACACACACACCATGCACATAATAATTTTTAAAGACAAGCTTTAAATATTCTTTTGCAGTTCGCATAACATTATATTCTACAAGCTACTTCATTTCATTTCTCCAAGTGCTTTCTCTTTTATTCATACATTAGTTATGCAGACTTAGTCTTTGTTCATGTAACATAGTTTATTTAATGCCCTCTCTCCTATGTATGGCATGTATGTTGTTTCTGATGTTTGGCAGTTACCAACCTAATGCATATGTATTTCTCTATCGTTGGAATTATACCTTCAGAGTAAGAGTTCTGCAAGTAGAATTAGTGGGTCCAAAAGGAAGTGTGTATGTAGCTTTGATGGATGTTGTAGAGTTTACCAATTTGCCTTCCCCAGCAGTACATGAACACGCCTGTTCCCCTTCCCCAGCAGTACATGAACACGCCTGTTCCCTTCCCCAGCAGTACACGAACACGCCTGTTCCCCTTCCCCAGCAGTACATGAGCACACCTGTTTCCCTTCCCCAGCAGTACATGAACATGTCTGTTCCCCTACATACAACCTTTTGAATACATCATGCCAGTGTAATTCTAAATTGTTGCCAATAGATTGTTCTGTTGTATTTTAAATTTTTGACTCTTGACAGAGAAATGCCCTCAGTAATATTTGAGTTTGCGTGTTTCTGTAAGTGAAGTGCTACATTTTGTCATGTTTGAGAGGCAATTTGTGTCCATTTTTCAGTAAATTGCTCAAACTTTTCTTATCAAGTTTATCCTTTTTATGCTTCCATTTTGATGCATTCTCTCTATATTAGGAATATTAACCTTTGTGGTATATGAAGCAGACATTTTTCCCTCATTTTTATTTATGGAATATTTTGTTATGTATGATTTTTTTTAAATTGTTAGGTAATCAATTTATCAGACTTTTTTTTTTTATTGTCCTGGATCTTTTTTTTACATGCCAATACAGTTCCCCCTCCCTCCTCTCCTTCTACTCCCCGTACCTTCCCATACTCCACCCTCCCCATCTGCTCCTCAGAGGGTAAGGCCTCCCCTGGGAAGTCAGCTAAGTCTGTCCCATCCCCTCGTTGAGGCAGGTATTGTTCTAGATTTAAGTCATAGTTTTCAAAAGCTCTTTCTTGCTGGGCATGGTGGTTTACGCCTTTAATCCCAGCATTCAGTAGAGACCAACAGGCAGATTTCTGTGAGGTTGAGACTAATCTTGTCTACATAGCAAGTTCCAGGGCAGTTAGAGCTTCAAAATGAGACCATCTCAAAAAAGAGAGAAAGGGGAAAAAATACAAATAACCCTTTTTCTTACAGAAAGCTTAAAGAGAATCCCATGTTCTCCTTTAGTGCTTGTATGTATGATTTCATGGTCTACATTTAGATCTTGAGATGTATAGTTTGAGACACAGATTTAATTTCCTCTTTCCCCAGTGTCTTCTTAGTGTGACGAGCACTATTTATCGAAAGTCCACCCTCACGGATCCCAAGCTGCCCTGCTCATTGCCTGTATCCCATGTGCACTTTATCTAATTCTAGGCTGTGCAGAGCTCTACTGGCCTCAGAGTTATGTAGATTATTTTACTTGAAAGTCCGCATAGCAGATGCGACTGTCTGGAACAGTTATTTCTCCTTAGTTTTTCTTCTAAGTGTTTTCCTGGATGTTCTTGCATTTTTCAGATAATGAATGTTAGTATCTTTGTTTGACTCCATGAAACAGCTTGTGTTGTTTATACTGGGGTTGCATTGAACTTGTAAATTAGAACTGGTATCCTTATATGTTGAGTTCCTCAAAAAATCAAAAAATCCTCTTCCATTTGATGATGTTTTACATATTTCAGGGGTCTTTAGAATTTGTCTCGTATAAGTTTTTCCCATTTCTTGTTAAATTTGTTCTGAGTATTTTTGTTGCTCTTTATGTTTTACAAAAAGGAAATTTTAGATCTCTGATGTTTATACTTTCTAATTTTATTCCATGTTGTGATGTTAAGTGTTAGAAATAAAGTTCAGGGTGTCAAAGAAATAGCAGCATTGCCACTGACATGTCTGGACAAGGCCAACTGCACTCTTGACCAAGACAGTGTGCTTGGAGGAGTGAGCACATAGACAGGAAATGCATTTTGTTTTATTCTCGCTCCAGTGGTGACTATGTCTTTTCCCTGTTGGCTGATGTCTGATCTTACAGTTGTAATTCAGTTAGCTAGTCTGAAAAGAATTGATGCGCAGGAAATTAAGGAAGAGAAGGATAATTGCTCCAAGGAGAGAGTGAAACCTGGAATATGGCAGAGGACCTTTGTGAAAACAAAGTTTTTACTGGGTAGGGGGATTAAAACATTTTCATAAAAGTTGGCAGGGGCCATCAAAAGATTTGAATTCCTTGTCCTAAATGCATGTTGTATGGTAGTTGATAGAAAAGACTCATATTTGGTTTTTTTTTTCAAGATAGGGTTTCTCTGTGTAGTCCTTGGTTGTCCTGGAACTCACTTTGTAGACCAGGCTGACCTTAAACTCACAGAGATCTGCCTGCCTCTGTATCCCGAGAGCTGGTGTATGCCATTGCCACCTGGCCTTAATAATTGTTACATTAAGTCATTGTTAATATTTAAGATCATTCACATGTAAGTGAAGGTGTTATACCACTATTCTAAATTTTCCTACTTTCTCTCCCATATTTCCCCTAGTTAAGGAGTCAATGGAAAAGTAGGGCTCATGTGTTAAACCACCTATACAACTTTCTATTATCCATTAAGAGTATTGCAAGTTAATGACAGCCACATGTGAAAACTGATATTCAGTGCCAAAACCCTGTGTGTTTGTCGTTTGATTTTTTTTCCTGGTAGTGGAAGCAGCTTTAACTGAAAATGATTTTTTAATGATTTCTCTTAATATTTCTTATGTGTTATGAAGAGACCAGTCAGTTCTCACATGAATTTTACTTTCTTTCTAGATTGCCAAGATGTTTTAGATGTCGAGAAAGGAATGTATACTAGTATTTGAGCAAGCACCCTTCCATGGAAAAATGTATACCTTTGTGCTAAAATGAGTGTTTATGTACTCTGCACAAGCCACATAGGTGTGCACAGTGAAGTGGGAGGGAGGACGAGCAGGTGACCTTTAAATCCAAGAGCTAAACTTCTAAAGCTAAAGCTCTTTGATTTTCCATTACAGGCATCATTTTGTGTATTACCCATTTCCTTTCTACAGTCTCTTGATCAAAACCATTTCATCTTTAAAGGCTTTCATGAGGCACCGATTGATTATATCATGGCTTATCCTTTTTATTAAGGATGTGACTTCCAAATATACTTGAAGTTCTTAACAAGCAAAGCACAGAGTATAATGCTTTAATTTTGCAATGATTTTAATATTAAAATAATGCCCAACTTGCTGGCTCATTGTCTTAATCCCAGCACTCAGGAGGCAGAGGCAGGTAGATCTCTGTGAGTTTTAGGCCAGTCTGGTCTACCTCTGAGTAGTTTCAGAACAGCCAGGGCTACATAGTAAAACCCTGTCTTTAATAATAAATAAATAAATACATTAGGAGCTAGAGAGATGGCTCAGCAGTTAAGAGCATTGTTGATCTTGCAGGTTTAGTTCCCAGCACCCACATAGTGGCTCACAACTGTCTGTAACTCTGGTTCTGGGGAACCCAACACTCTATTCTGACCTCCACAGGTACCAGGAATGCACATAGTGCCCATACATGCAAGCATACACATAAAATAAATGTCTAATTTTTAAAAAAACTCACTTTCACTTAACCTGATTAATTTCTTTCTGTGTGTTCCTGAGAGCCAATCAAAAATAAGTATTCCAAGAATCAAAGAAGTAAATGAGTTTTTAAGATTCTCTAAAAACTGGTCAACCTAAGTTGACCAAATACCAAAAACTTTATACCAGAATATTAACATTCTTATATGATATTCTTTATATATTCAAATAAATTTTCACAAAATTAGACCTGACAATATATTTATAACCATTGATTGTTGTTATCATCATGGTTTAGAATTTCTATTGGTCAGCCTTGTCACCTGTCCCGTTGGGTCAAGTAATTAGAAATAAATATATTTGCACATTTTTATTGTTTTTAAGCTTGGATATTGCTGTCTTGGCAGTATCTTATCTGTCTTCTTTTCATGCAGTAACTAGCTACATAGGAAAACTGCATTTAGCTAATGGCTGGCTCTTTTCCTGAGATGATGGAGTGATTGTGTATGTGTATGCATGTGTGTGCGTGTGTGCTGCTCTTTTGATGCTCTTATAAAATGTTTTTTTTCTGTCCTATTATTTATTTATGCAAATCATTGCTTTGGTGAGTTACTGTCTAGTGAAGCCCTAAAGTAGCTCAGAGTGCTAACATGACAAGTACTTGGGTTTCTCTGCCCAAAGAACCTGTTTAGAAACTGAAAGAAAAGACGAATTTACAATGAACAAAATGAAATAAAAAGTAAATGAGTTAATCAGAGTCAGAGAAATTGGTATTGGCAGGTTGTTCCTAGATGAGCAATCTTTCAAAATACTTCTTGTACATTGCTGCTATTCCTTTATTTATTATTAAAATAACATGATCCATGAGGAGCTTGGGGTGACTCTCAGCCTAGCTAATTCTAATTAATCCAGTCAGAGAGCAGTAGGGTAAGTGGAGCAGTCTATCGGATTGAAATTCATAACTTAATTGAGGTCAAAGTCCCGGTCTGGGAGAACAAAAGTCTTTTGCTGGGACCAGGCAGATCAATAGCAATAAATATCTGGCTTGGATACAAGTAGCTTATAGTGACAGATTATCTGACACTGGCCAAGAGGTCTTGGTTCTGTTCAGGGCAAAGTCTTGAGCATGCCATGGTTCTTGGTGTTGTTCAGTCCATACCCATGACACTTGGAAAGAAGTAATTCTCTCAAGAACCCTGGGAAGTCTTACGGAAGCAGTTTGCATGAAGTTCCATATGGCTTGTTACTATCAAGTGGACATTTTCTACAGATACATTTTTTTAAATGACAGAGTGTTTCTATCACATTGTTGGTAAGACCAAAGGGTTTATAATGTTGATTAATCTTGTTTTCAATATGTATTCTCTATACAAAGTAATGGATTTCATTGACAGTTTTCTACCTGTATACCAGATTTACTCTCGTCCCGATTTCTTACCTTTGCTCATTACCCACTTCTCATTCCATTCCTCTTTCCAAATAATCAAAGTCGGTTAATTTTTAAAAAGATGTGTGTACGCATGTGTGTGTGTGTGTGTGTGTGTGTGTGTGTGTGTGTGTGTGTGTGTGTGTAGGTGCCCACAAAGGCAAGAGGAGAATACCAGATCCCTTGAGCTAGAGTTACAGGCAGTTGCGAGTCTCCCTACATGGGTGTGGGGAACCAAACTTGGGTCCTCTGGAAGAGCAGGAAGGGCTTTTAACCACCAGGCCACATCTCCAGCCCCTTGAGAGTTGACTTTCCCACTAATAATTCAAAACAATGCATAGAATTGTTTGCAAGCACGAACACAGTAAACCATGTTTCTTTGTTATATATAGTTGTGAAAGTTAAAAGGCTAGTGTGAGTTTGCATGGAGGTGTTGATAGTAAACCTTTTATATGTGATAATGGTATTGTGGTTATATAGGAATATATTTTTTGGTTTTAGGTCTGTACTGATATATTTAGAAACAAGAGGTAATAATATCTATAATTTCCATATTAAGCAAGAAAATAAACATGGAAAATTATTAAATCTCAATGATGAGTCTCTACTTTCCTCTCTAAATAAATATTTTCATAATAAAAAGTAACAACTCAAGGGCTGGCTCAGCAGTTAAGAATACTGACTGCTCTTCCAGTGAACCTGGGTCAATTCCCAGCATCCCTATGGTGACTCACAACTAACTGTAACTCCAGATCCAGAGGATCTGACACTCTTCTGGCTTCCATGGACACTGTACATACATGATGAAAAGATACACATGCAGGCAAAACACCCACGTATATAAAATAAAAGTAAATAAAGCAAACCTTTTAAAAGTAACAGCTCAGGGTTCATGTACAATAAAATCTCTAGACTGATATATTGTGTGGAAAGGTCTCCCTCTGTCTCATTATATTTGATTTTCAGTTCCTAAATTATCAAAGACATGATGTTCTTTAACCGGAGTCATCACTTGTTGCTGGGCCCTAGCATCTTCCCTTCCCCTGAGAGAGATGTTAGGGTCCAGCAGCAATCACTATTACAATTATTTAATTAGTATAGCATTTTGATATCCCACTCATCAATTAATATTGTTGCCATGCAGATTCAACTACTGTCTGACTGGGAACATAAACTCTTAAGGGTGTGGAGAGCTTCACATTCAAATGTGTTTCCTAAAGTCATGATCTCTGTAAATTTTCAGTTAGTTCATCAAAGAAAAGAAACAGCTTCATCAGGAAGATATCTTAAAGCAGAATGAAAAATCAGGGCAGTGTGGTATCAGGTTTTCAGTATATTCTGCTTAAACAGTTTCTGCCCTTTATTTCTGTTGAGACCTTCATATGTTTTCTAAGTTTCCATGCACACCAAAATAATAATGAAGCAACTCTTCTTATGCCAAATTAGGATAACAGTGATAGAATTTTAAAGTGGTTTGTAAAAGCCAAATATAGGCTGAGTGTAAATACCTTAAATTTGAGAAATTAGTAGAAAAGGCCTTAATCAGAGGAGTTAAGAGGGAGCTGAGCTCGCTGGGAAATTTATAGACACACCTCTGGGGCAGTGTTACGTTGTGCTTTGCACATGGAGGTTCTGCAGTCCAGCTTCATGTCCAAGGCTTCACTCTTAGGTCTCCTATAGGGTGTTGCTGCAAAATTCTTTTTAAAGTCTGGGCTGGGATTTTTCACTGTCTTGTGATAGTCTCTATTCCTTAGATTCTGGGTTCCTTGTGATTGGGAATTGATATTTTTCCTGTTCTTAATGCCTAGTATATTAGTGGACATATCACTTAGTATGCTCAATGTAGAAAAAGAATAAAATTTTAGAGTAGAAATAATAGTTAATCAAAGAAATTATGTGTTTTAGAAGTTTAGGGAATGGAAAATATTTTTTTTCTTTCTTTTTGTTGTTGTTGTTATTGTTTTTGTTTTTTCTGAGACAGGGTTTCTCTGTGTTGGCTGTCCTGAAACTCACTCTGTAGACCAGGCTGGCCTCCAACTCACAGAAATCACCTGCCTTATTCTCCCAAGTGCTGGGGTTAAAGGCAGGCATCCCATCACCCGGCCTTATTCTTATTTGTATATCCACGTACAGGGATGTGATGTGTGGTGGTGTGTGCACACATGCCTGTGTGTGGAGGCCTGCATCAGCATTGGGTATGTTTGTTTCCTTGATTGCTCTCCACATGTTCATTTTTTGAGATAGCATCTCTCAGTGAGCCTGAGCATATGGGTTCTGTTAGGCTGGCCAACCAGTGAGCTTCAGGCACCCTCCTGCTTACCTGGCAGGCACTTATCAATTGAACCATCTCTTCCAGTCCCAGGAAGGGAAGACTTTCTACTGGAAATACTTGACCTTATGCTATTGCATTAGTTCATGATTTCCTTCATCCATCTGGTCGGTATGCTTCTTAGCTTTATGGAGACTGATTTAAATGTAGTGGATCAAACAAATATGGTATAACACAACATGTAAGAGCCATTCTTTAACAGCAAATGCAAAAGACTTTGTTTTAAAGATGAATTAGACCTTCTCTCTGTTTTTCTAAGACTGTCTGTGTGACTGTGTTTGTGTGTGTGAGTGAAGACAGGTCCTGGGACAACCTAGAGCATCAGTTCTCTCCTTCCTCTTTGAGATGGGGTCTCTTGTCAGCTCGTACACAGGCTAGTAGGCCAGTGAGCTTCTCTGTCCTGCCTCTCAGCTTGCTGTAGGAGTAATGGGATTTCAAATGCGTGCTACTATGGTAGCTTTATGTGCGATATGGGGACCCAAACTCAAGGCCCCATACTTCCATGGCAAATGTTTTACCTACCAAGCCAACTCCTCAGTGCCTAGTGTACTTTTTTTCTTTTCTTTTTTCTTTTCTTTTTTTTTTTTTTTTTTTTTGATACAAGGTCTCACTGTGTAGTGTTAGCTGGCCTGGAACTCACAGAAGTCCACCTGTCTCTCCCTCCTCAACACTAAGAATAAAAGGCCTGCACTGCCATGCCCAGCTATTCAGACATACTTTTCAATGAAGGTGTAATACTGCAGTGCCTATTTTGAAATGATTTGTTGCTTTTGACAGTGGGCTGATTTTATTTCATGTAACTGTTATTTACCTTTTTTAAAACATTTTAGAAACCTATTTCTTGTTTTAATATTTTTATTGTCTCAGGGAGGGAGGGTAGGGGGAGCGGAAGGAGGGGAGGGAGAGCGAACGGGATTGGTGTGCAAAATAAGATTATTGTAAAAATAAATGTATTTTTAGCATTGTGAATGAATTGAAGAAATTATGAAGAATTTCCTTACACTGATAACTGCTAGAGGCTTGCAGTTTGTGACTAGAGCAGAAGAAGGAGCTGAGGTATCAGATAAAAGTGCTTCTCTTTGATTTCTCCCTGTTCAAAGTGACATGTGTATCAGCTTTCAGATAGGATTGCAGTGGGCGTATATAGGAACCAGTTCACACTACGTGGCTCACCTACTGGTTCCATCAAGGGCAAATTGCTGCTGGTAAGTGTGACCTTGGACCTGAAGAGTGGCCAGGGCCAGCAAATGGGAACTGCAGGAATAGATGGAGTGAGGACTAGGAGTTGTCATGGTTGTGCACATGTAAGTGAGGCCTTTGATTCTGTGGGGCCTCCATCTGTACTTCTGCTGCAGACCCACCCACACATGTTAGGGAGATCTACCCACCACCTCGGCGGTTGCAGAATGCTTTGTAAATCTTCAGAGGCCTCAAACGTCCCTTCTGCACCTAGAATTTTATATGTGTTCAGATTTAGCTTCTGAAAAGACTTAGTTTTTAAAAAGGGTTTCCTATAAGGGACTCTTTAAGATTATGAAGGAAGAGCCAGGTTTGGTGGTGCATGCCTTTAATCTTAGTGCTCAGGAAGCAGAGGCAGGTAGATCTTAGTGAGTTTGAGGGCAACTTGGGTCTACAAATTGAGTTCCAGGACAGCTACACAGGACTATACAGAGAAACCCTATCTCGGAAGAAAAAAAAAAAAAGTTATGAAGATAGAGACTAGACCTCATCCTCACAGTGCGCTAAGATTTAGAATTACTTCAGTCCCAGGGTTTTGGAAACATTTTGTAAGTATTTCCAGATTGGCTAATGGAACAAATTTATCCACTTCGGTATACAAAGAGACCTGTACACTTGAAAAGTATAGACAGAATTGTATTAATAAATATCAATCCCAGGACGTTAGAAAGTTGTAGAGAAAGGCAGTTAAGCCAGTATTTAAAGACAGAACTTTTTAAACTGGTTTCTAGTCTGTAAAATGGGTCTACCATATATTAGCTCATTTTGTCCTTGCAGGCATCGCACATAGCACTTCATTTTATAGTTGAGAATACGGGTCAGAGGGGTCGTGTGAGTGACTCAGACACAAAGCTAGTGATAAGAAAACCAGACTCCACCACATATTTCGACTGCAGATTCCATGTTTTTCCCTCGCGTATACTAAGTATTGTGAGCACCACAGTCATCAGTGTTTCTCTGAGGATAGAGGAATGAGCTCTGTGTGTCCTTTGTCTTTTCTCACTCAGTGCAATTCCTGCAGACTTGAGTTTGGAGACTTTCACAAAGGAGCACAGTTTCTTGTAAGCCCTTGACCAAGCAGGGGCCTCCTCTATCAGGAAGGTCATTCAGCAAACGTGCAGCTGTGGACGGATGCTTACGGAGTGATGAGGGAGGAGGGAGCACCCAGTCAGCCTGGGAGCCAGTGGGTAACTGGCTGGACACCCAGATCATCCTCACGTCCACTATGAAAATCTTAATTTGCACATCAATACACACCAGGTTTCCCCCTTTAATAATTCATTTTTGTCTTTTTTTATGTTTAATAGTCACTTCTGCTAAGTTTGTGTCTGAGAATGAGCAACTGGCTCACAGAGCACTGTGACTCAAGTTCAAATTACTTTGAGTTTAGAGAACAGCCAGTGTCATCTTATTTTTGCATCTAACTGAATTGTAGGACACCATCAAAGTCTTATGACCTTATATAGTAAATTGCACCTTAATAGTCGCCTGGCTACATTCTCTCTTGCTGTTGCTAAAAACATGAAGTTGTTGGCATCTTATACTCTGCTAAGCTTGGAAACAAAAGAATTGGGTTTTATCCCGCCAAACAATCAACCCTCTTGACGTAGATATTTCAAAGCACCTTAGCTACCTAAATCCTTAGACTGTTTGTATTCCAGAAAAGGCACGGATAAATTTGAAGACTCTATAATAGGAGCTTTAAAAATTACTAGTTTGCATATGGAATTTTTAAGGCATAGCTTATGATCATATGGGTGATGTATTTTGTTTGAGAGATCTATTGTCATCTACATTTTTTGGTAATTAATTGCCAGTTAATTTCACAAAAGTACAGATTTGGGGTTCTCTTGAAAATCTGATGTTATGGAACCCTGGCACATGCTCAGATGACACCAATCAGCTGGAGCTGGCCGCTGCTGCCCTCTGTGGACAGGCTACAGTTGACCACAGTGCAGCCTCTCACTCTCTGACCAAGGTGACCTCACTCTCATGTTTTCTGCTTCCTAACCTGGTGTTTAAAAAGAATGGGCTTACAGTTCAAATGCTTGGTTTCAGTTTCTATTCTGCCACTTGAATAAATCATAATAAGACCCTGAAGATAGAGAGAAATATGCAGATCATCTGGTTCCTAATGCAGACATTTCACTGCTCAAAATCCAGAGGTGCTTAGCCCAGCTAGCCCTTGAACATTTCTTTTTAACTTACAAAGTAGCCCATGTCATTTTAGAGAGCTCTAATTATTACACACTTTTCCTTGTATGCTGATGTAAGTCTCTCTCTCTATAGTCTCACACAATCTTTGGATTCGTATCAGAAGACAAACCAAATCTCCCTTTCCCAACCATTGTAATATTTGAGAATAGTAATCATTTCCTTCCTAAGTCATCTTCTAAACTGATTTAACTTATACACTGAGTCAGTGTCCCTTCTTAAATATGTATTTTTAAAATACTCAAACTGTATATTATGTAACGTGTCTTTGCATTTGCTCAGAACAGAGTGGAATTGTAGGAGCAATGGACAGGATGCAAGGGCAAGATTTCTGCTTTTACGCTTGGTCTTATTTAAAGTTTGCTTTTGAAGTCCTTAGCTATCTGAATGAATGGTTTTACAGAAAAACATTATACAGACGTATCATGTTAGTCTTATTTTAGCCCAACCAATTATAGAGTTTCATTTTAGGCTTTGTAGCCAACCTTTATTGTAGCTTTATTTAAGCTACTTTCCATCTCTTAAAATTAACAAACAAAACAAAAACCTTTATTAAGGTAAAGAAAATGCAGATCTGGACACATCTTGTCTTCTTATTGGTGTAATGCTATTTGTCAGTGTGGTCATACGTTCTAATTTTCTGGGACTTGCAAACTTAATCCCATGAGCTCATTTCTAATATCAGGAAAGGGTATGAGCTGTCTGTATGGTACAAGATGCCACTCGAGGGCTTCTCCTTCCAGTGGAGCTTTCTAATGGAATTCAAGGTTCTTTTTAAGGGTGAGCATTACGGAACCTTCCCAGGCTGCTGTGGGAGGGATTAGTCCCTGGGTTCAAGGACACATGCAAGGTTTAATGTGCACAAGCATGCCCCTGCTCTTCTCCTGCTCCTGCCTGCTGTGATTGGCGGGGTTAACTCTGAGAGGATGCAGCTTTTTAGAGTGATTTGATTACACTCACCACTTTGTTCCTTCCACTCCCCCTCCCTCTTTAAGCTTCAGACCACCACCTTCTTTGTCTTTGCTTTGCCAGTTTCCCTTTTTCTCCCCATCCCATTTTTGAGTCAACTTTCGACATTATGTAAAGCAGAAAAGAATTCAAAAATAAAGTAATTTGCCTTACTGAAACTTTAACATGACCTTCGTTTTGAATGACAGCATAAGAAAATACAGGATCATCATTTATACTAGCAATTCACATAGACTGACATATGTCATCCCACATACCTCCATCAAGACTAGGTTTGTGCAAATGAGTTTCCTTCACGGCAGATTTTTAAAATACTTTTTAATTATAAAGGCCTCAGCAATGTACAAAAAGAAAAGTAAACTCTTGGACTTGATCACCTGTGTAACTACCCATTTTTGACCAGTCTTGTTTAATCTTCCCTGCTGGCCTGCTGCAACAGTCTTTAACCCTAAGAAGAATATAAAGAAATCTGTGGCTCCCAGATGCAAAAAAACATGCAAGTCGAGTTTTTGCAAGCAATTTTAGTAGGTTTACATATTTGAAGTGCTCTCCTTGGCTGGCCTGGGCGGAACTTGCTGTGTAAACCAAACTGGCCTTGAACTCAAAGACCCACTTGTCTCTGCCTCCAGGGGGATAAAGGCTTGAACTGTCACATGTGGCTACAGAATTCTTTTTAATGTGCTCCCTTATTTCCAAGTTCAACTTCCTCCCCTCTGAGTTGCATATTATTTTCGTTTTAAAGATGATGCTTTTACCAATGTTGACACATTTGGGAGACTTTGAGTGTCTCAACTTAAAAGTCAAACAACTCAGAGTCTCATCTGAAGCTTCTAACTTGTGATTGCTAGCAGGAAAAAACAAAAGCCACCACTCTCTCTGTAAGGATGACAGAATAAAACAGTGGTTTCCAGGGAAGAAGATACTGGTGTCTATTTAGATAATAATTCTAATTATTTTTAAAGCATACCTTTTGAAAATATGAGAAGGGCTGGTTAGACCTGACCACAGAGTGGTCTTTCCCATCATGCTTCTTCACCTCTCTTGTCAGCTGCTGCTCTCCTCAGTCTCTTCTGGTACATCTGTGGTCAGAACAACCAGTAAACCACGTGTACTGGTGCACACTTGGAGTTGTAGCAGGTTGAGGCAGGATATTCATGAGTTCCGAGCCAGTCTAAACTATATATCAGTTCAAACAAAAAACAAGCTGGGAGTTGGCACCAGCAACCTGAAGGATTCCCCACAACATCCTCTCATTGGTGAATCTCATACGTCAGGCCCTATGTAAGTAAAATGTATCTTAAGATTTATTTTATTGTTATTTTGTAGTCTTTGTATTTGAGACAGGGTCTCACTATGTAACCTTTGCTGGCCTCAAACTCATAGACATCTACCAGCCTCTGCTGGATGAGCACTGAGGTTGATTTATCTTTATTTTTAATTATGCTTATTCATGTATGTCTGTGGAGGTGTATGCATGCACAGTTACCCATGGGGCCAGAAGGGGGCATCAGATTCCCCTGGAGCTGGAGTTACAGGTGATTGTGAGCTACCTTTTATGGGTACTGAGAACTGAACGCAGGTCCTCTGCAAGAGCAGTACATGTCCTTAACCACTGAGCCATCTCTCCAGGCCTAAAATGTATTTTTTAAGTAGATAATGACAAATGGTGATCTAACTTAATTATTAATCATTTTGTAATACGAGGTATGTTGTCTTTTGTCTTTGGCATGATTTTCCTCTCTCTCCCATCCCTGTGGAAAGCAAGGGAATACAGTAAGATACAGACCTCTCATTTGAATATGGTCAAAAATATGCCTGTTGAGCATGGTAGCCCCATATCGCTCATCAAAACAAAAGCACTATTTAAAAGTTCTCCATTTTGATAGTCCCTTCATAATTTCCATCTTTTTATAGTTGGAAATGCTTTTAATGTTTTATTGAAAATGACAGAGGGCCCCAATAACAACAAATGTTCTAAAATGTTTAATGACTCTATTTGACAAATAAACCAAAATAAACAGATGACTGTAGAAGGTCAGGATAGACCCCTGTGTCATCCTTTCTGTGAGTGAATGTAATCCCCATGACACAACCACATGCCTGTTTACTGGCAGTCCCGTGAGAATCTGAAGGCTGAAACTCGGGTGTTTACCCCACTGTATGTGCCAGTCCCTTCCTGCCTGGGCAGGGCATACATAGGTCCGACTGTCGTGTGGTGTCTATTGACTGGACGCGATTGAACTTCCAGCTGTCCTCTGTTCCTCTTTGAGGCTGACTTTGCCCAAGAAACCTCACCGACAAGAATCACTAGTATTGTTTTCAGTATACCTTAAAACATTTTTTTGTTAAAAGTAATCATAAGATTCTCAACTGTATTCTCAGTTGCTTGAGGGCGTGCCCCATATAGAGAAACCTAAGTATGCCTAAATACCTGTTTTAAAGGGGAGGAAAGTTTCTGCTTATGAAAATTATCCCCACCTACAATTTATTAAACCTTGACGTGCTGCGTTACTTCAGAGTTCTCAGAGAAAATTAAAACCCTTTTGACTAGGTTTTGCAATGCAGGGAAATTTTTAGTGACATTTAAAAGGGTTCTCTTGTGTTCCTCTAATGGGATAAATAAAAAAAAGGCTTGTTTTAGCCCAGCAAATGGGGGACAATCCAATTTCCTTGATTCCATCAAGACACTCTTAAAGCATTAGCTGTGCAGTAAAAAAAAAAAAAAATTCAGCTGACCCCCTTTGCCTGATGGCTTTGAAAAGTGTCCTGATGTGTAGGTATTTGCTCAACACAGCGTACTTGGTTATTGCTCTCCCAACACATCCGTTGATGGAAAAGTCTTATGTGAAGCTCCAATAAATGTCAGTGTATGTTATAGAACTATAAAAACAGTGCACAGACTGTAGTGGTCTCTGATCCGCAGCCTTTCACATGAAGATGAAAAGAAATCCTGTCAAGTATGCTTAAATTAAAGAATACAGTAAATCATCTAAAGCAACATTTCAGAAAACCTCTTGGTCACTATAATAACTTCACGTGGGTTGATATTTACTTTTGTTCAAAAGCTGGTGCTGGTTCTCACAGCCTTGGACAGCAGTTCTCACAGGGCCAGCCACAGGAACAAGGGGTTTTATTTTAGTTGGACTGAGGTGAGACCTGGGAATTTCGATTTTTTTTTAAAGATTAAATCATGATTACATATTTATTAAAAATATAAATTTCTGGATTGAAATCCCAAAAAGTCGGTGCTAATAAGTATGGGTTTGTTTTGTTTTGTTTTTTGTTTGTTTGTTTTTGCTGCTGTTATTGTTATTGTTTTCTCAAGACAGGTTTCTCTGCAGCTTTGGAGCCTGTCCTGGAATTAGCTCTTGTAGACCAGGCTGGCCTCGAACTCACAGAGATCCACCTGATTCTGCCTCCCGAGTGCTGGGATTAAAGGCGTGCGTCACCGCTGCCCAGCAATAAGTTAGTTTTTTTTTTTAATTAAAATATAATTGCATCACTTCCCCCTTCCCTTTCCTCCATCCAGCTTCTCCCTCCACCTCCTCTCATATCCCTGCCACTCCTCCTCAGATTGATAGCCTCGCTATAGTTTATTATTATTACTACATATATGCACAAATATGTAAATATATCTTAGTTCATTTAGTGTGGCTTGGATCTAGGGTTCCACACTTGGATAATAGCTGGGTTTGGGGCTGTGCATAAAGAGATACTAGCCTCTAAATTTGTGGTTCAAGTTTTCAATCAAATCAATTACTCTGACACTGAACATGCCTTAATGTATGAAAAAAGTGTGCTGATGTATCAATTCATCTTGAGTGAACCAGCATTTATTTTACATTTGGCTCTATTTTTCTCCCTTCAGCAAAGTTTAAGTAAATTAAATTCTTAAAACCCAGTGTTAAAGGGGAAATAGCATGAAGATAGAATTTTGCCTCTCTAGTTATATCAGCAGTGTTTACTTTCAAGTACTTAGAACTGCTGTGTTGGTCTACTTGTACTTCAGAGCTTAGAGATTAGGCCATGTTGTGTTTGTCTGTCTCTAAAATGCACTTGACAAAAACATTAAACATGTTTAGCAAGAAGATATGTGCTCCAGATTTGCTGACTTATCCAGAAGTCATAGCAGGAAAACCTAGATTGAAGAGGCTTCAGAACAGTGGAGTGTATGGATCTGGCAAGCGTTTCCATTGTCTGCTGGAGGAAGAATGTGTTGTTCTTGTTCCTTCGCTGGAGGGAGGCACAATGTTCCGTTAAACTCTTCTGTTTTCTTCCATCAGTCCAAGAAATTATGCCCTACCAAACCCTTTGCAGAGAATAATGTATGTTTGCAGAACACTGTGTTTTTAAAGTGGAGTCTTGTATACATTGATTTCACATTATCCTCAGACTAAAGTCATGGAAATTGTGTAGACAGAGGTGGAGTACCAGAGTTCTCTTTCCCTGGAGGAAACAACCAGACATTATAAGTAATCCTGTTTTACTAATTGGCATTGTCACCTTCTAAAATTATTTGTTGAATTTGTGATGCGTTTTGAAGCAAACAAAGCTCTTTTTAAAGAGTAACCCAATGTGCTGCTATGGGGGATAAAAGTACTGTCTGCATCATTTAAGACCCAGTTGAAAAACAAAGTTGACTTTGGAATTGCCATAGGTAAATGAATGAAGTCAGGGGATCAGTACTCCTGGAGCCCTTTTCCATTTCCCTGGAGTTCTCTGATCCCTACATCTTGTGATTTCCTTCCAGCCCCAACTTTTTCATCTGCTCCTTTTTTCTCTGCCTGAGGAAAGGTGGATGAAGGTGGATGATAACCCTGTACTGAGGAAAGGTGGATGAAGGTGGATGATAACCCTGTGCATCCTAGCAGGTATTGGAAGTTGAGCTCTTCCTCCGATACAGAGTGTTGAAGATGGAGTTCAGGGAAGACAGCAGGTCAGTGCAGAGTGGCAGCAGTTACTCTCTGCTGCTCTGATATCCGACAGCTGGTCTGACGTGGGCCTTGTGCCAGCAGTGTCTTTACAGGCTTTATACAGAGATTATTCAAAGGAGATTAATCCCTCTAAACCCCTTATATTTTAATTATTTCTGTATGTATTTATAAAGCCTGCAGTCTGCTAGTTTCAGAACACAACTGTCCAAGACTTTGTCTTTAACCTGGTTTCCACAGTCAGGAAGTGCATTTCCGTTACTACAAAAGATACGTGATTGATTTGCTTTTCTTTACCATTAAACTTGTTTTTATTTTGCTTTTTTGTTTTGGTTTTCTGTTCAATGTTGACAACATGACTTTTTTTTATAAAGTGTAACCACCCCAGAACTCCGGGACCATCTTGAAGGAGGAGGCAGAAAGATCCTCGGGGAGGATGGGAACATTGTCCTCTAGACATGAGGGGTCATTGCTCTCCTGAGCTCACAGCAACTGTGGCAGCCTGCACAAGCCCTGCCTAGGATCAAGACAGGCAGTATTCCAGCATGAAGTGGGTAGAGGCTTGCAAGCCCCAACTGCTAATTAAGGAGCTATTGACAGTTGATGGTTTCTGCGGGAGAGGGGAAGGAGTCAATTTTCTTTAAGGATGGGGTCTACATTCCAAGGATGGCCCATGACCCTGGTCCTTTGTAAAGCAGTGGGCACTCTTTACCGCTGACCCATCCCCTCTGTCACCCCCTTTCCCCATCCTTTTAAGGATAACCGGTAGACACATCTGTTGTACCTTCCAGCATTGCCAGGTAATCTTACATCTAATCAGGCATCTAGAACAAAGATTTTATTGAGGGTTCTAAAATTTTACCTGTATGTAAGAGTTCACACAGTATGAAAGAGCAGAGAACCGTGGAGGGTCTTGAAACATGCCATGCTGGCACTAGATACCAGAGTTCATGGAAGTGCTGCCAAGTCTTTAATAGATATGGAGACACTCTATTCTGTTTCCTTTTACGTACTGAGAGAAGGAGGGCTTGGGGGCTTCTCCCTGAGGCTCTTCAGGCTTCTAGGAGCCTCTAGTAAGACCTAGACTCATCCAGAATGTCTCTGTGATGGTCATATCTCATATCTCCAAACACTTGTTTTAGATAAGTATAGCATTGTCTATTTTTTAATGATTTTGTTATTGTTGTTAGGTGGGTATGGGGCATGTGCTATAGCATATTTGTAGAGGTCAGAGGCCAACTTTGTGGAGCTGTTTCTCTCCCTTCCACTTTTATGTGAGCTTCAAGGTGAAACAGGGCACAAAGTATGCACAGCAAGCATCTTTGCCACCTGCGCCATTTCTCTAGCCCTGCAGTTACCCAGACTGGTCACCAGGCTGCCCTTCCTCTCTTCTCTTGCTTTTCTCAGTCCTTAATTGCAGCAGCACATTTGGGGCAGGTGTGGACAGGGATCTTGGTTAGCCAAAATAGCAGTAAGTAATGTTTCATACTCCATGTTCAGCGATGGCTTTCTCTTCTGCTCTGTAAGCAGGAGCAAGACACACATATCTTATAACCTGCCACTCAGCTGTTGTATATTAGTATAGTGTCAACAGCCTAAGTTTACATTATAATCCTACACTTCATCTTATTGTATTGTTTTAGACAAGCTAACTAACCTTGCTGAATGTGTATTTCTTTATTCACAAAGTGGAGCCGTAAATAACTGCCCCACTTACTTCAGGATACCAAATAAGTTGGTATTTATGAAAGTGTTCTATAAAATAACATATAAATGTTTATTTTTTCTTTTTCAGTGCTTTTTCAAAATTGTATGTCGAATCAAGAAATAACATGAAACATTAGATAGTATAAAAACCTTTACAAATTTTATTTATTTTTTTATTTATTGCAATTATTATTTCTTATGTGTATGTGCAGGTGTACACACATACTACATGTAGGGGTCAGAGGACAACTGGCAAGAGTCAGTTTTCTCCTTCTACCTTGTGAGTCCCAGGGATTGAACTCAGGTCGCAAGTGCATTTACCCACTGAGCCATCCCACTGCTCCCCTAGCTAAAGCTCTTTTATGAATGGTTTTGAAATTCACATTAATTGAATTTTTTCCATTGTATATTTCCAAACAGTATAATCTTTTCTTCCCCGTGATTGTTAGTTTTGGAAAATGTCTTTTAACAAAATGGTTGTTATAGAGCATGACCAGAGGAATTAGAATATAATCTGATATGAAACCTGGTGTGGACAACTTATGCTGCCCATACAATTTGAGCTGACCTAAATTTCCTCTCCATGCAATTCTGAATTTTAGTGGTGTGACAAATTCTAATTAAAGCTAGGTAGGGAAAACTACAGAGATTTTTATCTGGTTTGAAGACAATTAGAATACAATTCAAAGCTATAAGTAGGAAATTTCATATTTAAGAAAATCCTAATCTAAGGGAAGAAACCAGATGAAGTATTAGGGATGTTCTTGTTGTAGGAGTTGGTGGATGTGGATGTTAGGACTTGGGTACTGCAAGATTTGTCCCTATGAAGAGGAAAAAAATCAGAGACAACCCAGAAGATTTCAACCAACCCAATGTCAGGAAAGACAGGAAAAAAGAAATCTTTAAAGGGGTAGAAGTTGAAGGTGACTTCAAAGTCATAAATGAAAAAATGAGTTCTGCTTTTATCATGACTGATTTGGAGGGTCTAATGTGGGATCCTTGAAGAAATGTCCTTAATAAAAAGGAAAAGTCAGGCTAAAGAGGTGGCTCTATCAGTAAAGCACTTGCCATATAATCAAGCATGAGAACCTGAGTTCGGATCCCCAGCCCTTGAATGAAAGTGTGGTGGTGCATTTCTGTGACCATGGTGCTGGAAGGCAGAAATAAGCTGATCCCTGAATCCCTGACCAGCCAGCCTAGCCAAACCTGTGAGCTCTGGGGTCAGTAAGAGATCCTGTCTGAAAAAATAAGGCATAGAACAATTGAGAGAGACACGCAACATTGACCTGTGGCTTCCACATTGTATGTGCATGTATGTGCACACACCTACACAAAGATGTACACACACATCACATACAGAGATGCAAAGAAAATCACTGAAAGACATTCAGTGATGACTCTAAAAGAAAAGTGAGCCTTACTAATTCCTCAGGATGCTGAAAAATCTCCATGTAAAGACAGAAATGCACATGGGTGGGAGATATATGGGATCCCTGTAGTGTCGGAAGGCATAAGCTTTGGAGCCAGAGACAATTGAAGTTCACTTTGTCACCTGCAAATCATGTGACCTTGGGCAAGGTGGAGCTTTAGTCTTGTCATTTGTGAAAGGAGTTAACGTAATGCCTACTTGTTGAGTGGGAGAAATAAAATTGCCTAGTGTGCTGAGCAGTATTAGCCACTACTGTCATTGCTTTTACCTAGAAATAATGAAAACTTGTGTGGGTTTTCGTTGTTATTATTGTTGTTATTACAGCAGATTAGCATATAGTATGCACAAAAATGTATGAAATAAAGTATTAAAGCTGTCTAGAATATGGAATAGAAGATGGTGTGTATGTCTTCAGTATAGAATTCTAATGCATAGCTGGCTTGGATGGAGTGTTTTGTTCTTGCTTTTAAAACTGTATCAGAAATATGACATTTTCTTTGTTTCTTAGTTGTACAATCATAAACAAAAGCTATCAAATTACACAAGGATGTGAAGAAGAGGTAGTGGAAGAATAAACTAAAGCTAGCATTTACTGAAAATACATTCCCTTTAACACAGCCTTTCATTCCCATTGTTAAATCAGTTACTTATGGCAGAAAATGTGGCTTACAATAGTTCCATCTTGAATGTATGGTCTTTGTTCATTCCCCCTACCCCCCCCCCCGCCAACAGGCTATGTGCCCTACTTTTATTGGGTCCCAAATAAAGCAGATTATTTCCCATTTCTTTAGGAAGCCCAGGCAAGGATTTAGACAAGACTAATGTGGACAGTAAAAATTAAACATCTTCCCTTGTTTGTAAACGTTCTGAAAAAAATTTCCCTAAAGGAGAAGAAAGCTGGTGAATGGTGATAAAAACCACAGCTGACAATATTTGTAGGCAAACGGTTCTGAAGAGATTCTAGGACACAAAACAGGGAGACTGTAGCTTGAAGGTACATTGAGGGTTAAACCTCTGAGCCGTAGAAGCAGATTGTGTTTTCCTTTTGTGATCTGGTCTGACAAGACATCAGTATTCTATTCATCTGTTGGGAATTAGGCTGTTAATCCAATCAATGACTCTTGAGTGAGCTGTGGCCTGCCTCCCCCACTGGGGAACAATCGGATCAAACTGCAGATTGTTTAAGAGCACAGTGCTGTCCTCATGTCAGGTGGAATTCTCAAGCGTTCCCTGGTGAATTGGGGATAGGGAAAGCTGTCTTGGCCCATTTATCCTGCTCCTTAAATAACCAGGTATCTGCCTCATCCATAGGAAAGCATTTGGCAGTAATGACAACAGGAAGTGCTATAGAAATCCATTAACCTTAACTCACAAAACGGGGGTGAAAGAAAGGAATGTTTCAAATACCCTACAAAGCAACTTATATAAGTTTTTTCATTTTATTCATTTATTTTCCTACCCCTTAACCTTAAATCTTTTTTTAAATTTTGCTGGATTTTTACTATTATTCTTATTAATTATCAATTACTCTTTTATGTCAATGACACTATCGGTTCTTGTGTATTTTTCCTACCCTGCATGTATGTTTGTGAGTCAGCAGGTTATAGATAAATTTTAATATGGATTATGGGAACATTAATTAAATAAAATTTTAATTTAAAAAATATCTTTCTCTGAGGAATGCTAATTAAATAAAATTTTAATTGTAAAATATTGTAGTCTGAGCATACATAATTTTGACATCTTTTGCATTATAGCAAAATTTGATTTTTAATTATTGGTGTAATTGTCCATTAAGTACATTTGGAAATTATTATTGAACTGATTAGATAGAGGTTGAGAGTTGCAGTTATATTCTATAAAATACTGTCCCAAAGTTTTCCTGCTAACCAATAAGGTGATGTGTGCTATCATGAAGTAAATTATCCAAACTAGCAAAGAGAAATTCCACACAAGGAAGTTATGTATCTTCTCAATCTTAGTGATGATAAGCTTAAGTAATATTTCCATTGTTTTCCATCTAGATTACATTAGCATATTCCGGAAGACTTTTCCAAATCTGCCAAATTTATCCGTTCACTCGGTAAATTTATAGCTACTGCCTTTTGTGTGCCCAGGCTCCTGGGCCTGGAGTTACCACAGCGAAGGACTCCAAGTCCGTGCTCTTGGCACAGGAGTTCCGAGTGAGGAAAGGGAGACAGTACCAAGTGGGTGCAAAGGATGAGGTGCTCAGATGAGACGTATACTAAGAAGACGGTAAACCTGTGGTTGAATGAAAAGAAGTTGTGCCGCTTATCTCCAGGACAGGCAGACTCAGCCAGTTCAAGCACCTTCATTTCCTTAGAACTGTGAAAATAGAGACTCCCCCCTACCCTAGAGTGCTGAAGGCCCGGGACTGAGTGAAGCCTCCTGTGTGTAAAGTGCAGTGACCTTGTCACACGTTGCCTCTGTGCGTCCTATCTGCCTGCTTTTCTCCTTACTTGAAAGATTCACTCTTGTTCTTCTCCACACAACCATCACCCCTTTCTCAAATGTTCTTTATAAGAGTTGAAGCCCAATTTTTAAAAGTCTACTAAAAATACATGTGATTATGATAGAAATAATAATTTTTAAGTTGATAAATATGTACTCAGAATTCTATCGAACAGCTATTTCTGTAGCAAATTAGTACTGGTTTTTTTTTGTTTACACTGAAAATCGTAACACCATTTCTTGATTGTGTATATGGTTTTTTGGTTTTTTTTGTTTTGTTTTGTCTTGTTTTTCAATTAGCAGGAATTAAGATCCAAAATAAGGCCCATGCATTCCGTTTCTTTTCTTTTTCTTCCCTTTGTTTTTGTTTTAAAGAGTCAGTGAGATATATTGGGAAGAAAGAATATAAAATCTGGAATATGAGGAGGTAGATGACACACACCTTTAATCCTAGCACTTGGAAGACAGAGGCAGGCTGATCTCTGAGTTCAAAGCCAGCCTGGTTTACAGAGTGAGTTCCAAGACAGCCAGGGCTACACAGAGAAACCCTGTTAACAAAAAAATAAAATAAATCTAGAACTTGACTTAAGGTACTTAAGTAAAAATAAAAAGAAATAAATGAAATAAGTAACAAAATCTTTATAGTTAATCTGAGAGATGTTTCAGTAGAAGGTCATATTTTCTATTTTTATGTATGTGAAATTTTTCATTGCAGAATTAAAAGAACATGAATTTTTATGTTTATCTTAAGGGATCATAAATATTTAAAATATGAGAAACAGAGCCTTTCCTTACATTATAAAAAAGAATTTTCTAAAATTTCAAAAGTGTTGCCCTTTCCCGAACATTCAGACTGTGGCGCGTGCCTCATCCTCAGGTGTGAATCTGGGTCATCTCTGTTTTTATTTGTTTTGTTTCATTGGGAAAAAATTCCGCTTGCTTAGTTTTTCTCTAACACAGAATATTTACCTTATTTAGTGGAGAAGTGCTCATTGTTTGATCCCTAATGCATTGAAGTTTAATTTCACTTACTTCATTAAAGCCCAACTTTCACCTTAATGCTCAGTGAAATGGGGGAGACAGAGGCCAGTCAGTATCTTGCCATTTGTAAATCTAGTGGGAATATAGGATCATTTCACAATAAGTGAAAAGCCCAGAGTCATTATTAACAGGTAGTGTATGGCTTGTTTTCAAGTACCCCAAAGCATCTTACGTAGCAAAGGAGGATCGCAGACACTGATTCCAGCTGCATGAGTACAGGCAGGCATGCCTGAGCCAGATGTGAAAGGAACAGTGTCTCTTCCCAGTAACAATAAAGGGGAAGTAAAAGGCAGAAAAGGAATAGAAAGTACACCTGTAAAATGGCATTTTTTGAAGTTTATATTTATGTTAATAATTGGATTGTTTTATTGTGGCAAATATGTCGAAAAAGGAATTTAGCATTTTAACTATATTTTTATTTTAATTAGAATATAATTACATCATTTCCCCTCTTCCCTTTTCTTCCTCCAACCCCTCCCTTGTCCATCCCCACAGTCCCTTATAGTCATGGCCTCTTTTTCTTTTATTATTAATGTTGGATATATATACATAATTGTATAACTACAACCTTTTGAGTTCATTTAATGTTGCATTGTGTGTGTGTGTGTGTGTGTGTGTGTGTGTGTGTGTGTGTGTGTGTGTGTGTGTGTGTGTGGTTTCAGGGCTGATCACTTGATAATTAGGGCTCATTCCTGGGAAAGACTGATGAATTCTCCCTCTCAGCAGTCATTAGTGGCTGTAGTTCTTTCTCTAGGGGTGGACCCATGAGATTTCCTCTTCCAGTGTTAGCATGTCTGTTGGTATGTCATTGTGGGGTCTTATTAGGCACCTGTGTTGTTGAGGTATTATATGGGTAGAGTTTCCCTTTCATTTCTAGGAGAGCCAACCTCACTGCTGAGTTCCTGGTCCTCTGGCTCTTAAAATGTTTCCACCCCATCTTCCATCATGTTCCCTGAACCTTTGGTGCGAGACTTGTGCTGTAGATGTACCCACTGGGGCTGGATACTCCATGATCAGCTCATCTCTGCCTTTTGACCAGTTGTGATTTTTCTGTAGGTAAAGGGTGAGCTGTAGAATGCGGTTAGGAATTACACTGACCTAGTAAAGTGGTGGTAGATTCTCCTCTACGATCTGTGGCCTCACTAGCCCCAGGTAATTGGCTAAAACAGGCCTTAACTGGATAGCTATTGGTTACCACGGCTGTATGTATGCCACTATTGAGCTGGGTAGAAGTATTTATTTTTTCCTCTCTTGGTGGCTTGCATGTCACCTTCTGATACTATAAAAGCTAGGCTCAGGGGAGGCTTCCCTGTCAAATCCAGTTTGAATCTTCCAAGTCCTGTGTCAGAAGTGTGTGCTGTCTTCAGCAACACGGACTTACCTTCAACCTCTTATTAACAGCTAAGGGTAACGGCAATAGCTTGTACTGTTTTGGGTGTCTCTTGGAGTACCCTGACCAACAACTTGAAAGGAAGTTTCTCATGTCTCATACTGATGTTTTGTTAGTCTATTGTTTTTTGTTAATTATGTCTATTGTTTTTTGTTAATTATTGTTAGTCTGTTGTTCATGACGTGAGTATATCAGCCCAAGAGACATAACTTTATTTAAACTGTGTGTGTGTTATGTGTGCACTCTTCTGTATTATATTCTATATGTGATTTTTAAGTAAATAAATAATGTGATTCCTTAAGGCTTTTCCAAACCTTTGGTGTTATTTGTCCCTTCTCCCTGCCTCTCCTTCTGTATTGATCTCCTTCCCCACTTTCTGTTTGTCCCATTTACCCTTTTATATCACATCCTGTTAATCCTATTTCTAGCCCTTGCCTCTGCCCGCCACTTCTTCCCACATGATTTCTTTCTACTTTCCTAGTTTTTGCAGTTACTCCACGCTGTATTCTCACATCTGAAGGTTTAGAGCTAGGAACCCCCAATGAGTGAGGACATGGGGGCATTTTTATTTTTATGTCTGAGTTACGTCACTTAATATAATATTTTTTACTTCCATCCATTTGCCGAAAATTTCACAATTTCCTTTTTCTTTACAGCCAAGTAAAATTCCATAGTGTATATGTACCACATTTTTATTATTCATTAGTCAGTTGGAGGACATTTAGGTTGTTTCCATTTCTTAGCTGTTGTGAGTAGAGCAGCAATAACATAGCTGAGCAAGTATCTGTGGAGTATGATGTCAGGTCCTTTGGGCTCCTAACTAGGAATCATATAGGTGGGTCATATGGCAGATTTATTTTTTAGTTTTTTAAAGATTCTCCATACTGATTTCCAGATGCCTGAACCAGTTTGCCCCCCTAACAAACAGTGACTGAGGTTTCCCTTCCCCCATCCTCCCCAGCATCTGTTGTCAGGTGTTGTGTTGATCTTAGCCATTCTGATTAGGATGAGATTGTTAAACCAACAGTGCAATGACATTAAGAATATTTACACTGGGGCCTAGAAAGATGGCTTAACACTTAAAAGCACTTGTTGCTATTCTAAAATTCAGTTCCCAGCACCCTTATGGCAATTCACAACCACTTGCAATTCCAGATTCAAAGGATGTGATGCCCTCCTCTCTTCTGTGTGGGTACCAGATACACATATGGTACATAGATATTCATGCAGACAAACATCCATATACATAAAAATAATAAATAAATTTTTTTTAAGACACCCAGATTAAAGATTGCTAGCAAGTAGTATAAGTTATGGAATGACATCACAATGTATAGACTAAGAATAAACTTTTATATTCTTTTCCATTTTGTATGGGAATAGATATCTACAACTAAAGTGATATTTCAATATATGGAATTCTTTTTTAATATTTATTTATTTATTATGTATACAATATTCTGTCTGCGTGTATGCCTGCAGGCCAGAAGAGGGCACCAGACCTCATTACAGATGGTTATGAGCCACCATGTGGTTGCTGGGAATTAAACTCAGGACCTTTGGAAGAGCTCTTAACCACTGAGCCATCTCTCCAGCCTGATGGACTTCTTCATAAGAATTAAGAGTAGTTGCTAGAAATTTAATATGTAGACAACCACAGAAGTCATCAATGCAAATATAACAACTGGATGATTGTTAGATTCAACCTAAATGTTCTAATTTACTACTTCATGACCTTGATGTGCCAAGACATGAGGAGACACAAAAGAAGTATGAATAGTCTCTCTGTCTTCAGGTCGTTTACTGTCTAATTGAGACAGTAAGAAGCTCATTAAACAACTGGAAAACAATAGCAGGCCAGTCAGTAGTCAGGCGCCATAATGAGAGATATGTTCGGAGTGCAAAGGTGATGGGGAAGTGAGAGAAGTCAATGGGGATAGTAGCTGGAGATAGCCTTTAGACTGAGCTGTGGGGACATAGTAGCTGGAGATAGCCTTTAGACTGAGCCATGAGGACACAGTAGCTGGAGATAGCCTTTAGACTGAGCCATGAGGACACAGTAGCTGGAAGATAGCCTTTAGACTGAGCTGTGAGGACATAGTAGCTGGAGATAGCCTTTAGACTGCGCTATGGCCCATCGTGAACTGTAACGATTAGGTGATACTTGATGGGTGCTGATGTGAGGCTACAGATAGGTAGCAGAAACAGCTGGGCAGACTGAGAACCGTAAGTACTCATGCTCTCGTGTGTGTGTGTGTGTGTGTGT
>PVIU01013280.1:0-56512 GCA_004026605.1 Ondatra zibethicus | reverse complement strand
TTTCCTTTCTGGTTTTTCCTATGGCATTCACCATCAGGAAAACGGAAAGTGTGGGGAGATTTAGATTAGAATCTCTCAGTTGTCTGTCTGTCCATAGCATAACTTCAAATTCTTAACAGCCAACTGCTCTTGAAATTACGTACTTTGTTGAGATTCAAGTATCTATTCTCTTCCATTTTAATTTGCAGTTGTATAGTTACAACTTTTACCTACTCTTTGATGAATTGTTACTTTGAGATGCACTTTGAGTGTAATCCTGAATGGCAGATAAATACTGTGCTATGTATTATTTTCCACATTTGAGACAGAAAACTAAGTGATTTTTGATTTAGGATAGATACTATGAAGAGTAAAATCCAGATTTCAGATATATGTAAAAACCAATTAAGAGAGCCAATGGTCCAATAAATGAATGTGAACTTGGAAAAGAGAAACTGCATTTAAACTGTATTTAACTCATATTTAAAACCATGATTTTATTACACTAAATTTGAATGCTCGAAAAAGTTGCTTTCAGTATTCATTCTAAGCAATGATGTCCTCATCAGTGTATAATATTAAACCTTACAAGATACAACCTTACGGAAATGACAGAATTGGATTACCTTTAACATAAACACACAGTAAGTGTTTCATTCTAGAGTGTGGTACACTTGAAGTCTTCTTAATTAATACATCTATGGCATATTATACATGGAACTTTCTTGTATGGAATAAATTGTGTAAAATTTGACTTCTGAGTGGCCCATTGGTTTGGAAATAAGATAACTCATGATAGAGTCCTTATGGAAGCTGCCTTTTGGGTAATACAGTTCTTACAGAATTTAATCTTGAATGGTGTGCTTTTTTTTGTCTGATTTGACCCATATAGCTATTAGGTAAGCATTAATGGGACATGCTCTTTAGTAGTCAATAAAATCACAACCCAAAGCAACTTAAAACTGGATTAAGAAATTTATAATGGGTAATACATAATAATAAGAGTAATAATAATACATCTCAACTTAATACATGCAAAACGTTTAAGTTGGCATTTCACTGAAGAAGCTACTCCAACATAAACAGGCATAGAAAAAGACTCTGAACATAGTTATTAGGAACACAAACCATACTGAGATAACACACCCTAGATCTGGTGGGCTGGAACATGAAAGACTGACAATGACCCTGATGCCAAGGTTTTGGAAAAATTGGAAATTTCCTGGGTTATTGACAAGAATTCAAGGTGATATTATTACTTTAAAAAACTTTGGTGGGAGGGGAGTGGAGAAAATATATATATATATATATATATATATATAGCTAAATAAAAATAATAAAAGGAAAAATTCTCTCATAACATCATTAATGTCAATCATTTTATTGATATTATTCAATAAATTATGAAACATCTATAAAAAACTTTGGCAATTTTAAGGAAAAAGAAACATCCTTATCATATGATCTAGCTATGTTTTTAGATCTTCATTAAAAATATAAATAGGTCCATATGAAAGCCTGCTCTCAAATTTTTATGGAAGATTTTATTCATAACCGTACAAAATGGAAATAAGCTTAATAGCCACAGAGCAATGAATACAAGCATATGTTATGTTATATTCATATAATGGGAAAATATTCAGAAATAAAAAGCAATGCAGTACAGTTACTTCAGACAACATGGATGAATCTCAAAGACATCGTGGGGAGGTAAAGTCATATTCAGGATACCACGTATTATGCAATCCCACTTTGTCTCATTCTAGAAAAAGGTAAATTTACACAGGCAACAATGGGAACAATAGGTAGCGGGTCTGAGAGGAGGCCAGTGGGAGCAGATGACAAAGGGAAAGAAAAGAACCCAGGTGATGGAAATATTCTGATTTTTAATTTTGGAAGTGTTTATAAATGTGTGTGCACATTTGTCAAAACATTGTACCTTTGAAAGAGTGAATTGTGTAGTATATAATTATAACTCCATAAACCTAGACTAAAAAAGAGAAATATAGAATTTGGCAGCCTACCCATTGATTACAGGTGAGTATTCTGTTTCTGAAGATGTTGACAGCATGTTTTGATATTGAGCATGTTTTAGACTACTTCAGCTTATTTAGAATTTGAAGCCCTAAAAGTCTAAGACTATTTATACATTTGAATAGCTTGTTATAGGAAAAGTAGAGTAAGCTAATAAATTTATTTTTCTAAAAGTCTTATTGATGTGTGCAACAGAAATACTGCTGCTTGCTATGAATGATGGATCAGGATGAAGTAGCTCAGAAATCCTGAGAGGAGGAAAGACTATGGAGTCAAGGGTCCTTGAAAATGATATTTTCCAATGAAGGAAATGGCAATTAAAAAATTCATACCCAACTATAACAATAAAAACCAATTTTGCTTGTATCTAAGCTAATCAGACCAAGCAGTTTCTTTCAGCTACCAGTGGTTCTCAATCTTCCTAATGCTGTGACCCATTAGTACAGTTTTTCATGTTGTGGTGACCCCTAAGCATACCATAATTTTGTTGCCTATGACATATATGATAGTTCAGATATAAATGATCATAAATGTAATTTTCCTACTGTTGTGAATTATAATGTAAATGCCTGGTATTGCAGATGGTCCTGTCCTAGGTGACCCTGTGAAAGGGTCATTCGACCTGAAAAGGGATAGTGACCCACAGGTTGAGAACTGCAGAGTTATACAGAAACGCTCTGGAAAGTATCCTTAAGGTTAGACTTCTACCTCATCCAGATTCAACAAGAACTACAATCACATTCTGGAGGTGGAGACAAGGAGACTTATTTTAAATTACCAAAAGAAATCTCTCCAGAACACCTGGAGTAGAACTTTGGAATCTCGGCTGCGGTTACACTTCTCTTACCCCTCTGTTAGCTTCTTGTTTCCCCCTCACACCCGCTGACCCCTTCTACTGTCCCACTAGCTTCCCCTGTTTTCATGACTTATGCAGGGGGTCACAGTGACTGCCTGCTCCTGATCATAATAGCCACTGCACATCCAGAAGATGTCATTTTTCAGTACTCTTCCTCACCCTTCAGCTCCTGGAGTCTTTCCACCCCTTTTCAGTTGTCCTGGGTACCTTGGATTAAACTCCGGTCCTCCTGCCTTTACCTCTTACATGCTGGGATTAGTGGCGTGTAGGACTAAGCCATCTCCGTTCTTGCATTTTTAATTTCAAGTTTCATTGAAACAAAATCATTTATTTTTTCATTTCTTGATTTTTTTCATTTTCCTATTCAGATTTGATATTTCATGGATTTGTGGCTTGTCTTTTATTGTTTTCTGGAATGTGTGTTTTGTGACTAGCAACTTACACATTTGTATCAAACACAACAAGGATATTTTGGTACCTGACCACATTTTCATAAATATTAAATTATTTATCTTTATAGTCCATACACTCTCTGTGGGTTCTCTCTTTGATGGCATATGACAAATGTTCTTATATTTTATGTAAACTCTGTGTGCTTCAAAAATTAGAATATTCCTGTTCTCTCAAACAATGTTTAAGCATCCCATATTCTTGGTCAAGAGCACTTAGTTATCATCTGGGCCCACTCACGCCTCACCGAGTATGGCAGTACACTTGAGTTTTCCCAACGATAGAATTATTTTAGAAGTTCTAAGAATTAGCACTTCACATGCAAATGATGATCACATTTTATGAAGAGTACTCCCATGATGCCTGATTTTGGTCAAACATCAGCAGGCTGTTTGTGTATGTTTCCTGAATATTCTTAACTTTCTGAGTGAGGAAGAGCAGAGCTGACACAGTGACTGGCCCAAGTTCACATGAAATGATGAAAGGCACAGATAGGTAGAGAATTTAGTCCAAGTCTATCAGACTTCATATATGAAGCCTTCCCACTATCATCTATAGGAAAGAACAAGAGAATGAAATTCTTGAACAAGATACACGACTCAAGCTTCTTGAACTTTTACTTTTCCATGATTTCATAAAAATTCTTAAAAGCCATTAAAATCACACATTCATGTCCATTTGTTTTAAAATTATGTTATACCCACATGAAGAGATACAACAAATAAAATTTCATAAAACATGTGGAGATCTCTTAGCATTTGAGTAGCTTTGAAAGTTTCCATAGATTTAAATTTCCTGTTGGCAATCTCTGTGTTCGAAAGATGTGGTGCTGTGCTTTCTACTTTGACTTTTGTGTTGTTTACTTAGATGCCTCCAACATTGTTGAAACAGGAACAAATGTATTTTTATGTCTGTGCCTAGGCAGGAGAATTTCAAATATATATTTTGCTATAGTTGTGATCATACACACCAGTTCAGAGTGCCTTCTGTTGTCTTTGATGGGCTCTGATGGTTCTGAGGTGGCCTCAGCTGTTACCTCTGAGTCTAGTTCTGCATTTTCATCAGACATCTCTGTAGAAAAACTTTTGTTTGGTTATTTCTATGAAACTTGAAATAGCTATTAACCAGAACATTTTTGACATTATCTGGCACCATCAACTAAATTACATAAAGAAAAACTGAATTTCATATCCCTGTGAAGTGGGTGTACTAAATGCCATACATTTTTCAGATGATTCATTTAAATTAAAATGGTTGAAAGCCTGCTGACAGAATCCAAAAAGAACTTGGCAGTGCGTGCCCAGCAATATAGGCTTTGAGCAGATAGAATCTTTGCAGATTTTATTAAAGAGCACTGACCTCCCTTCTTGCTTTCTCCAGTCAATGAAACAGTTGTTATGGGAGATAATGGAAATTGATGCATGGGCTGCCTTGGTGTATTTCTGATTACACATGAGTTAAACATGTTTGAGGGGTAGAATTATAATAAGTTAAATTAATGGTAGTTCTGGCTTTTTAACATGTTTAAATATCTTCATCTATCCATCAATTCATTCATTTAGTATTTACATATATATTTTGCCTTCCTTTCAAAGAATTTATAGTAGGGGAAGTAGGATACATACATATGTATATATATATGTAAACATAATATAAAATATACAGTAATTTAAATGAGAGACATACTCTGTATTTATTAGATCAGAAAAAAACCCACATATTTTCAGGCTTTAGATCAGTGTGGCCTTTCTGGAAGAAGTTTCATATGGATTATCCCTCATGTGATGATGGTGGGGCAGGAAAGGATGTTCAACTTAGAGAGAATCGATGGACTGGAAGGTGGATAGAACTATAGATGTGTGTATACAATTTTGTGGGGACCTAAAGATGTGAGCCTGTTTCACCTGGACTGGAGGTCAGAGAGTCTGAGCTGATTTTTGCTCTCTCAAAGTTATTGACAACAGGTGTGACTAAAAACAAGAGATTCTGATGTAGGGTGTGGTTAATTAGTATTTTGGGTATAGAGGTGGGTCTGCTCCACTTGGATGAAAGGTCAGAGAAGTCAAGTCTATTTCTTATATCATGTTAATGAAGTCTGTTGCGTTTCCCCTCCCCTTTTGGAGTGAAGTATATAAGCCTGTGGAAAATAACTGAGGTGGATTTCGTATTTATTGAATGTCCCTTCCGATACTGTTCTGTGTTTCTGTATCTTATTTCTCTTATATCTCTGTTTCTTTTGTTTAATAATTCTAATCCTCACGCCTCCTACTCTGCGATGTACGAGTTTCGTCGATGGTGGTCCTTGACACAATTTGGCAAAAAACGGGGCAGTAAAGTGGGATGATGAGGATGTATTGGGATTTTACATAGATCACAGGACAGGCTAACGCATTTGGTTTTTATTCTTTGAGCAATTGAGAAATCAATTGGCACTAATGCCTCTACCAGAGAACTCAGTGTACCACAGAGAATTCCAATAGTGAGTGCTGATAAGAAATCATTTAAACTGGGCATGGTTGTGCATACCTTTAATCCCAGCACTTGGGGAGCAGAGGCTGGAGGATCTTGGTGAGTTCTAGGCCAGCTTGGTCTACATAGTGAGTTCCAGGACAGCCAGGGATTCAGAGTAAGACCCCCCTCAACAGAATCATTTAACAGAACTGTTTTGTTCAGCTTTTTATTCTTCCTTCTTTGTCCCATGATGTGTCATTAATATTTCAAAATGAGACTTTTCAAAATTTACAGTTGTATCTAATGATATATTCAGTGAAATCAACACAGTTCATACTGATTACCTGTCACATGTGTGACACACTCCCCAAATAGAGTAACACCAATTACTGAAGCTTTGAACAACAATTACAACAAAACCTCCAAGTGTAGAATATAAGCTTCTTGGTATCAGAGTTCTGGGGAAGTAGCTCCAAAGAACCATCAGTACAAGGCTTCTTGGAAGTTTTGTTTGTTTTTACTTTGTTTTATTTGAATTGTGAATTTTATTAGATTTTATTTTAATTGATTTATTTGTTCACTTATTTTTCAAATTTTATGTGTATTGGTGTTTTGCTTGTGTGAGGGTGAAAGACCCCTGGAGCTGGAGTTACAGGCAATTGTGAGCTACTGGGCAGGTGCTGGGAATGGATTCCTGGTCCTCTAAAAGAGCCCAGTGCTCTTAACCGCTGAACAGCCTTTTCAGTCCCCTGGATTCTATTCTATTCTATTTTATTATTTTTTAATAAAAATGAACTTTAAACACTGAAAACAATATTATTGCTAGTACTAAAGATGATTCATGCTTAATTGTTTTCACACATAAAGCATCATTGAGTAAAATTGACACTTAAGGAAGATGAGTGAAATTCATGCTATGCCTTGTTCATGCACATGGAACACTTGTCCTTGAGTTTATTTTTTTCCCCATTTTGAGCACACAGGGTAACATTTGTCCATATACTTAGAAATCCTTTAAACATATTATGTAAGTATAATAAAATTTGTGTTTACTGCATTTTTATTAAAATTTCAATGCAACTGTTGGAGATGTATCATCCGGCTACAGTTAAGGGCAAGTTGCCCAGGTAGAAAATTGGCATGGGGAAGTCCAGAGAGGCGCAGAGGAAGAAGGCTTCAGCATCTCAACTTGATCTCATAATGCTGAAGTTGTACTGCACTTACCCTCTTCACAGAAAGTTGATTTTGTGAATGCTCTTGAACAAATTCCTTGAAAATTAAACTATGATCTTGAAAAAGCTAAAGGGATTAAGAGTTTAAAGTCAGATTAGTGGTAAAAAATGAAGAGTTTAGTTGTAAATATAATCAAAAAGACATTTCACCATATTCTTTTTTTGTAACTGGCCTTCAATTTCTGTCCTCCCTGTCATTACTTTCTATCTTTAGATTTTATAAACAGCCTACTGGTATTTTTCTTTTTTCTTTTAAATTTTTTATTCATTTTACATGCCAGTCACAGTTCCATCTTCTTCCCCTTCTCCCCTTCCCCTGTGCACTCTCATCCATTCCTCAGAAATGGTAAGGACTCCAGTGGGGAGTCATCAGTTGGTATCTGGCTGACTCCCGACCAGCAGAATGAACAGCCAGACTCAGGATTCTTCCCGGATCACGCTTTATTGGAAAGCACTCGGTTGAGGAAAAAACGGGAGGCAAGAGAGCCTCTAGGTTGAAGGGAGAGCGGGAGGTGAGAGAGAGCGAGGTCTAAATGGCGGCTGCTTATATAGGGAGATGTGACGCAACTCGCGCCTTGATTGGCTGCTAAGTCCCGTTGGCACCAGAGTCCTCGGGATTGGTTAGGGACACTTAGGTTATTGCGCATGCAGGAAGCGCCTGGACACTCAGTCCTGAAGCATTGCCAAATATGGAATTTGTTTACCTCCAAACTGCGAGGATGCAAGCGTATGGCTCCCTGCATTGGTACCTTTTATTTTGGCAATTTTTTTATTAATTTACCCCAAACTTTTATTTAAGAAGGGTAGCCATTTTCGTCCATCATTACTAGTTATGACATAAAAGTATAACAATTACCATGAAAATATTATGCGCTCAAAGGGTTAACACAAGAGGACAAGAGTCTGAGCCAAAACCTGACCTAAATAAGACTGTTTAAAAGTGAAAGAAAGAACAGAAAAGCACAAATTTTAGTCTAAGAAGTAATACAAGCAATTAAAATGATACTTAGACTATTCTTCTAGTTGTTTTTTTTTTTTTTTTTACAGGGGTAGTCACTCATGGGCACTTTGTGTTTTCTTTGGTTTCTGAAGAGACAGGGTTAGGTCAAACTGCCTTTATTTCCATCTCCTATTTTTAGATTCCTTGTAAACCTATAAATTGTGTGGTAGTTTTAGATCTAAAGAGAAGAACTATCACTTCTGAAGTGAAGACAATGGAATGCCATTCCAGTGACTCTTGTGTTAGTGCCATCGCTCGCTTTCATTCATATTCTTAGAAATGTGGTACTCTAGGACACATGTACGTAAGACGTAGACTGTCATACTGGCAGATGTGTAATTCTACCAGAACCCAACAGATACCATTTTTGTGTCCATAGCAAGTCTCTTTCTCCAAACCCATGTTCATTGGCAAGACTGGCTAGCATAGACATATATGCTTACTTCCCTGGATATTCTCCAGTGTGTTCTTCTTTTGTCTTTTCTGGTCCAATCTTATGCCGCTGGACCCATATTAGGCTCCCATGTCAATTACTTTATTTACTTATTTATTTTTAGAATTAGGATATCTTTTTGTGTCGATTAATCTTAGGTTGTTTAGAGTAGGATCCACAGAGGTAATCAATCGCAAATACAAGCTCTTATGTCCTTCATCCTTTCCTGATGGGTTTGTGGAATGTTAAAAGATCCTTTTTTTTTTTTTAAAAAAAAAACTCATCAAATCTATTTAGTACTGCCAGTATATGTGTATGTGTGGGACCATTGACTGTAACATGGACAAATTATTAGTCTTTCCTTAAAGAAAACCAACTCTCCATCTAGTAGCCATCAATTGTCAATAGTTACTCAGCATGGTGGGACTTTGTGGGTCCTTGTCCCATTGAGTTGTCCCTTTCCGTTCAGCTTCTTAAACTGTGTTTATGATCCCACATGGTACTCTTTTGCTGAATGTGAATGTGTATGTAGGGGTTTGCAAACTTTTGAAAACAGTAAAAGGTTTCTGAATGGGAAAAGAGGAAAAATTAATTGAAAGGCAAAATGTGTAATGTGTCCAAGTATTTCTGGAAGCATCACACAGCTTTATTGCAGCTTCCAAATACATAGTATACACACTGCTTTGCTCAAGATGTCCTGTGCATACCATTGGTAGATGTGCCTGAAACATCTCATTTCAGATTTGAGATTATTTTTTGTTATGAGTTGCAGCTTTTACTGTACAGGCAAAATGTTATACTCTTAAAGAGCATACACAAACAAAGACTTAACTTTTTTTCCTGTCCTTTATTAAGACGAGGGACTCAAACCAGTATATGCTTGGATTGTATTATGTTAGAATTTTTGATTTTGAAACTTGCTGCCTAAGTTGATGAGTTGGGCTAAGTGGATAACTTGTGCCTCATAATAAATCATTACATGAATTCTGGCTTGGAATTAAGATAGAATTTCCAGTGATTTCTAAATTGGCTCTATACATTCTCTTGTCACTTTTAAACAACACATCTCTGTGTGAGTGTCTTTGGTTTCCCAGCATTTTCAGCATTGCTGAATTAAAATATCAATCAATCTTGAAAAATGTTCAAGATGCTGTAAGTCTTGAGTATTAAATATTTATTTATATTTGGTTGTGAGCCTAGCCTTCAACAACTGAGCCATCTCTCCCGTTCTAATTATTTATGTAAATATATAAAAGAACATATGTTTCATTAGTATGCAAATTTACATAAATCTTAAATAAATGATAAAATACCATAGAATTGTTTTTAAATGAAATTTATTTTTATTTTTAAATTAAATTATTATTATTATTTGTGAAACAGGGTGTTATGAACCTAAGGCTTGCCTGGAATTCACTGTGTAGCTGAGGATGACCTTGAACTTCTGACATTCTTACTTCTGCTTCCTCAGATGCTGATATTGCAAGCAGGTACCACTAAACTTAGTTTAATACAGTTCTGGGAATAATACTCAGGGAACTGAGCATGCTAGGTAACTGTTTCTATTTGGGCTAAGTCCCCAGTCCCTCTTTATGATTTATTGCCAGTATCTGTTTGACTTATATACCTATTTTAGATACCTGCAGCCATGTAAATATTTCTGGTGAAGGAGAGAGTCACTAGTGAGAAAAAGTTTAAGGATAGATTCCATAGAGGAATCAATGCTGCCTCCACAGCATTCCCATCATAAGACAATGTGATGCCTGTAATTGATACTATTTTATATTTATAAAAATAAAATACAACATTTTAATTTCCTTAATGTAAATATTTCACATTATTAATCGTATTAATCATATATTTGTAATATAAGTTATATGTATATTTTATATACTGTTCTAAAGTACCACCATACTTTACTATGCACCTTTCAACCCAGTCTGGGTTTTCATATTGTATTTACCTCTAAATATGAATATGAATTTGAATGTACAGTAAAATAATGAGGACTGACATAATATTGCATGAAAGCATATTGCTTGGCATGTCAGAGTACACACAGATCTGGCTTTGGGATCCCTCTCCACTTTTGTGTTGTGTGACTGTACTCAACTGTGACCCATTTGAGCTTAGTTTAGACATACAAATGTCTAAAGCTTCCAACATCCCTTGCACTCACCAAGATCTATAATGTCATCCCTTTATCCACTTTACTTTGGATCTGTTCTACTATCTTCTCCTATGTCTTGTCCGCCTCTTCACTTCTTAGTGTATACGTCCATCCACTGAAGCATAACTTTTTAATATATATGCTTACTCTCCAATCAGCACCTAATACAGTGTCTGGGTCTTGTTGTCTTGCTCATGGGACTTGAAGAGAAAGAACGTGGCACCTAAGTTTTAGTTCAGTGGGACTGGCTTTGGTGAAGGGATTTGTGATAACTTTAGGATTCTGCCTGGTTTGAATTTTAGTTCTGTTACTGACTCTGGAAACTTGACAAAAATTACACACGTAAGATGCTTATATATTATTTGCATTACTAGAAGACCCAAATTAGACTTCAGATAAAAGACTTACTGAAAATCTGGAACCAGCAAGATGGCTCAGTGGGTGAAGAAGCTCGCTGCTAAGGCTCACCACTTGAGCTCAGTCTTTAGGAGCCTCATGTTAGAATGAGAGAGCTGACTCTTGTGAGATGTTCTCTGACTTCCACATGAGTGCATCCCCCATACACACACACACACACACACACACACACACACACACACACACACACACACAATTAAATATAATACAAATTATAAGTCACCTTTGGAATAAAATCTTAAAATTCATATGGAATCACATGATATCCTGGACAACTAAATCCATCCTGAAAAGAAAGATCAATTCTGGAGGGCTAGCCACATCTGATTTCAAGTTACTCTGCAGAGCAATAGTAATAAAAACAGCATGAAACTTGAACAAAACAGATATATCAATCAAAGGAATTGAAAGGAGGATCTAGATATAAACCCACACAATTATAGGTACTTGACTTTTCACAAAGATGTTGAATATTACATTGGAAAAAAATCTACATACTTCAGCCAATGATGTTAGTGAAGTTGAATTCTACAGGTAAAAGAGTGAAGCTAGATTTGTGTTCTCTTACCCTGTTAAAAAAATTCCAAATGCACCAATGACATTAAAATAAAACCTAAAGCTCTGAAACCATTAGTAGAAAAAGTAGGGAAACACTTCAAGGTAAAAAGCATAGATAGGGACATTTTGCATAGGACTTCATTCACTCAGTAATTGAAGCCTACCTTGTATAGCAAAATTTTCATCCTATGAGATTAAAACCTTGTATAGCAAAGGAAACAGTTAATCAAGAGAACAGGCTACAGAATGGGAAATAATATTTTCCAGCTATGTCTTATAGGGGATAAGTATCTATCTACAATACACAAAAATCTCAAAAAGCACAACAGCAAGAAACCAGACTATTTAATAGATAAGTACATTAGCAGAATATAATTTCAGTCTCAAAAGATGAAATATAATTAGCCAACAACATGAAAAAAAAGTTCAGTCTCACTATCTATTAGAGGAATGTACATTAAAACTGTATTAAGAATCTCACCTTAGTCAGAATGTCAGTCATCAAGGATACAAACAAAAACAAATACTGGTAAGTAAGGATATGGATAAAATAGGACCTTTGTATAGTAACGTGGTCCAGCCAGGGTGAAAACAAACGTGGATGTTCTCAAAATTAAAGACAGATCTATTCTGTGATCCAGCTACATTACTCTTGGGAATTTAAACCAACATATTGCAGAGATATTTGAACATCAGTGTTTATTACAGTGCTATTCACAATATATGAATTATGGGGCCAACCTAGGCATCCAACAACATAGTAAGGGATAAAGAAAATGTATGTAGAGAGTGAAAGTTTTCAGCCATAAAAAGAATGAAGTCATGTCCTTGGCAGGAAAATAGATGCAATTGGAAATGATCGCATTAAGCAAGTATGCCAGTATCAGAAAGACAAATGTCTTATGTTTCTTCTCATTTGTGATTTCTCAATTTTATGTAGACATATAAAAAGCATATCTGTATATATATATTAAAATAGAAGTGAGATTACGTGGACGAACAAAGGAGCCTATAGGACAAGGAGGGGTGAGAAAGAGTAGGGAGGAGACAAAGGGAAGGAACATGTTCACTATACAATGTATTTTTTTTTTTAAAATGCCCTTAGGTAGTGGAGCACTATGTACAATGGATATACAGAGAGAAAACAGAACAAAACAAAATAAAAACTACCTGTCTTGGGACAGGATTTTTGTTAGATATGCTAATTTAGATTTCTTTCTCTGTACTCCTCCCAGATAGAAGCTTTTTCTTTTAATATTATATTTTAATTATCTTTGCTGGAAGCACAACCCTTGTCACTTGCCTGACTTTTTTCTACCCACTCAAACGTCAGATCCACACGAAACTTAAAAATAGCAACATATCCATTGTGTATTTTTATGTTTGCATGTTTTTGGGGTGTGGGGATATTGCCTGCTAAATTGTCACATTTCAAAGACTGTCTTAGTAAACGTGCAATAATTGTAAAATAAATCAAGACATTTTACCTTACTACAGTGGACATTATTATTTCCTTGCTCATCTATCACCAGTCGTCCTTTGGTTTTTCATAAAGGCATTGATTTCTAGGCAGTCGCCTCATCTGTGGCCAGGGTAACTATGTCAGTCTCAGGAGGTGAGCACGGTGTGAGCCCCATGTGCCTCCCTGATAATCTCAAGCTTGCCAGTCTGCTCTCTTTGCACAGAACTTGGTCAGGGACTACAGGTGTGACCATGCTTCCTTTCTGTCCCTCCTTCAAGAAACGACATGGAACTTAACTTGAGTCAAGGAAATACCAGGACAGGATGGCATAGCTTTTGGAGGAGTGTGATTTCCCAACCCAGAAGTCAGAAGGATTTCCTTCTTTCCCTGAAGATATCAGGTTGTGTGAATATGAAACTAGGAACGAGGACAGACACTCACTATTTATTAATATGCTTATTTCTTTGTCTCGGATGCAGGACCTCATTCTGTCTCCCAGGCTGACCTGGAACTTACTAGGCTGTCCTTAAACCCATTGCCATCCTCCTGCCTCAGTCTGCTAATTACTGAAACTATAGTGTGTGGCACCATATACGGCCTGCTTGCTTGTTTACCTGAGGGTAGCTAAATTAAGCATGATGTCAAGTTAGAGTTGGGAGCAACAAAGAGTACTTGAGGAAAGCAACTGCCACACTGGATCTGACTGTCCTGGACTGTGCAGTCCATCTCATGACTTACATTTAAAGGGAGAAAATGTTAAAGTTAGTTTCAGCAAGGTTCATGACATGCATCAGAAAGTATCTTAAAGTGAAATGCCATTTTAAAATGGACATTTTGTTTTCTCTGTGGGTTTTGAAAATGTGATCTTAGCAAGCATGTCCAATAGAACCTTTTGAGATGATGGATGTTGTCTTTACCATGTAGATGGACATTGTCCTCATTTGTTGGTTGGGCAATTGAGAATTGATACTTCAGGACTTGGAAGATCACTCTTTGGTAAGAGGGATTGATGTGCAAGGAAGACAATCTGGCTTCAAATGTTCATTACCCATATAGAATCCAGGCTTGGTGGCACATGCTTATACTATTAGTATTAGGCTTATCCTATGGACTCTCTGGCTATATATCCTAGACTAAATGACAAGCTTCAGGTTCAGTAAGAGAACTTGCTTTAAAAACCAACATGGGTGATGTGGGAGTCCCGTCTGTGTGAATAAAGAAACTGTCTTGGCCTGTTGATAAGGTAGAACTAAGGTATGCAGGGAAGATGGAACTGAATGCTGGGAGAAAGAAGGGCAGAGGAGAGAGACATCATGGAGCCGCCAGAGACAGACGTGCCGAATCTTTTCCAGTAAGCCACTGCCACGTGGTGATATACAGATTAATAGAAATGGGTTAAATTAATATAAGAGTTAGCTAATAAGAAGATAGAGATAATGGGCCAAGCAGTGACTTAATTAATACAGTTTCTGTGTGATTATTTCGAGTCTAAGCTATCCAGAACCGAACAAGCGACTCCCTGCAACAGATGGGGAATTATAGAGAAGGACACCCAGTATTTCCTTCTTCCCCTCATATGAACACACATAAGCACATGGGTTACATACCCGCACTCAAACCCATACAGACACACACATGGAGAGCAACATGTCAGTGTGACACAGAGTCTCAAGTTCTAATTTAATTTAGTTTTCATTAATTTAAGTTCAACTAGAGATATACTCATATTTGTCTAGGGGATACCTCTTTAGATCGAGACAACTCAGCTTTCAGAGAGTCAAGGTGACTTTCTAAATCTTTGTCTTCACATGATCGTTTTTAACTCTTCTTTCATTTTGTATGCTGGTAAATAAATAATTCTAAGTAAAACAAAACTCATGCTTTTTTAACCGGAAACCTCAGCAGCACAGGCATGCTCTATGTGTGTGTGTGTATGAATGTGCGTACATGCTGCTTATGGATGCATGTCTCTGTGTATATTGAAATATTTCCATTTGCTCAGATTTGTGTATCATGTAATGACTTTAAGGTGAATAAATATGAATTTATTCCTTACCAAGCAACCTTAGTCAAACTCATCCAGAGCAACCCTCAACAATGAAGAGCAATATGTCATTTTATATTGATATGTGTAAGTGCTCAACACTTACGAGGGAAAAGCATAGGAAGACTTCTTTCACTAATTCTAGCAAATAGAGCTTCTGGGGAAAGATGTGAAGACACTTCAGTTACACCATGTGCCAAATGAGTCATCTGCTGCTACCTGGAGATGGCCTGGTTTTATTTTCAAAATAATTTCATGGGTGTCTTATGTTTAAAGCAGTGTCACCAAGAAAAACGCCACAAATTGCCAGGTGCTTGACTAGTAGGCAATCATTACCTTCTGAATTTAGTCTCTATAGGTTTTATTGGCTAAAGGATTTTAAGAATAGCCTTTAATTTAACTTTAAGAGTTGTCACAGTTAAAAATATCTGAAAGTACTTTGGAAGGAATGTATATAATGCTAGCTCAGTGTACTATTTTAGCAATTACGACCCAGAATAAAATGATTAAATAAACCACAAAGTAAAAATATTTGATTACTGACTAGATTTTCGATATTATAGAGGAAAAGAATTAAAACTCAGAAAGAAAATTAATCGTCTGCCTAAGGAAGTCCACACCATCTAGGCTGAGCTAACAGACAAACACAGCTTTCTCTGCACAGGGAAAAAAACAACCAAGGCTTGAGTAAACTTCTGGCAGCTTGTCTGTACCGGAGACTCAAGGAGGCAGACAGCCTTCAGGAAAATGATATGAGCTGTCATGTTCATCCTGCCGTAATTGGAGTGTATATTGACTTTGGCCAGTTAGTAAAGAGATCATCAACTCCCCAAGTGCTCACGTTGATGGAGATGTGATAATGGAAGATTGCTCTTAAGATGACTGCTTGCAGAAGGGTTTCTTTTCAGAACTTAAGTTTATATTTCTGTCACAGGTACAGTCCAATATGAGTTACTTCTTGACAATTAAACATATTATTTATAAAAGTGTATTCTGTTTGATCATATTCTGTCACTTAATTCAGTTAAAACTGAGTGATTACAAACACATAGAACCTAGAAATAATTAGGTTTTGTTGAAAAGTTTATCTGAGAGGATAAGAGATTATCTGTATCTAACCACATTTCATCATTGAAATTATTTTTCTTGTAAAATATTTTCAATAAGTAAATACTTAAAACAGGGTACTGTATGGGAATCACTGATGGATCCTTCTAGACAAATTAATTACTGGTTGCATAATACATATTCACTGTTTTGGTTAAAAGTATCGTTGTATTTAATAAATAATTCATCTGCCTTCTTTTCTGTTGGTGTTTTTGTATTTTGTTTTTGAGACAAGGTTTCTCTGCAGAGCTCTGACTGTCCTGGAGCTTGCTCTGTAGATCATGCTGGCCTCGAATTCACAGAGATCCATTTGCTTTTACCTCTCACGTGCTGGGATTAAAGAAGCAGGTCCTAAAATGAAACTGAGAATGCAGTGATTCTAAAACATTATTCTCAACGTTCCCAATGAGGTGACCCTTTAATACAGATCCTCATGTTGTGGTGACCCCCACATTACATTATTTTCATTGCTGCTACATAATTGTAATAATTTTGCTACTGTTATGAACTGTAATGTAAATACTCTCGGAGATGGAGGTTTGTCAAGGAGTCATGGCCCCCACCGCACACCTAAACAGTGCCATCCTGCCTTGCATAGTTTGATTTCTAGCTTGTGTATTAAAAAAAGGAAGAAAGTCGCTTAATAAACAAAAACTGAAGCCACAGAGCACTGAATCGCAATGTGAGTCAGAAGTTGACGGCTTGAAAACTCGACCCAAGCAACTCGCCTGAATGAGCATGATCGGAAGACTCGCGCTAGCTAACCAAAAGTCAGGTTGAAAGATTTTATTCCACATTCTCATTGAAACCCAATATAAAATTAAAGTTTGTAGCAGCTAACTGGAAAATGGAAAAGAAAATAGTTCTTTTGGTTATATTTGGAAAAGTTTTTGAGATTAGCATTTAAAAACATCTCCTTGCCTCAATGCTGTACTTAAGGAAACAGTAATATATTAAAAAGGAAAAGAAAACTCTGATTTACTGAATTGGGTATAATCTGCACTAAAAGTTGACAAAACAGTTTCAATGAAAATGCAATTACATTGAAGTCTTAAAAATCCTATGAACACGATCACTTTAATCACATATAGAAGTGCCAAGAATGTTCAGTTTCTTAAAATCTAAGCCCCTTAGGTTAGCACTTTATCGTGTTTGCCAATAAAGTATTACCAAGGCCGAGAGGCGCACAATCCTTTATGCCAGGCACTGAGTGACGAGAAACTCGGCACTGGCGGCTCTGGGGGACTGGCTAATGAGCTTCAAAGCCTCTCTGCCTCCAGGTCAGGGGTTTGCATGAGACAGAGGTTGGAAGTGACAGGAAGTCATTATCTTTCCATGGTAGTTCGATGGCTTATGTGAAGGGAATTCATTGTTTCAGGCTACTTTCTAATGACCAAAATGTTATGTCTCAATGACAAATTCAACCAAGAATTGTGTTCCTGACCTGCTATGTCTACCATATCAAAGCAAGTAATTTTTAGAAGAAAAAGACAGTACTTAAAGGGATATCTATGGAAAATAAGGAGAGAGGAGAAGCAAGGAGGTGGTAAAACCGAAGGGAGCACAGCTGTCTAGAATAGCACAGACTTAAATGCAACCAATTCATCATCTGAAAGTTTTTCTTGGCACTTAGGGACTGAGACATTTCATTAATAAAGGTCTTACTTGTTTCTTTTCTGTCAGATTCTAACACTTTTACTCGAAGCCTCTGGATTTGGGACCCCAAAGACATTAAATGCCTTGAGATACTATTCCTTTAGGAGGATGGTTACTATACAACATTATGATCCTCTTTAGGAAGCTGTATTAGCTAGAGCCAGTGAGAGAGAGTCTCCCAGTGTTTCCCCCTTTTAGGTAATTAGCAATTTTGTATGTAAACTCAACATTACACATTATTCTACATTGTATGTTTGCCCTTGGTTGTTCAGCAAGAGCAAGGGATAAACATACACCTATTCTTCCTAGAGCCCTCAATATGTGAAATACAAACCTAGTCAAGCAGAGACTTCTAACACGCACACACACACACACACACACACACACACACACACACGCACATGTGTGTGCCTACCTCTGATATCTTAAATTAACCAAATCTGATTTTTTGATGACTGTTTACTAATTTTCAAATAAGCTTCTGAATTTTGAAGGCAGGAGCTGGGGAGGCATATGGTAGAGTGGTGATCACACAGTCAAGGCTGACTGGGCTTGGATTTATTCTGTCCGTTGGACACATAGCAAGTTTCCTATTTGAACTAATGAAAAAATGAGAAATTAATGTCTTGTGTGCACTGGTGAGACCTAGTAAGGACACACACCATTTTAAGAAACCACTTCCATTATTTGTCTACATCACATCACACCCTTATTTTGTTACCTTTTAGTGTTAAAATGTATTATCTTCTAAAATAATTTAGGAGTAATTTAGGACCCTTAAGGAGAAATGATGAAGAGAAATCGCAAGTGAATTAGAGTTGGAAACTTATGAAACGCATGAGCCATATAATGTCCCATAGGCTACTGTATTTAGAAATTTATTTTATACTTCAATGAGTTGGGGCATTTGAAGATTTTACATTTTCAAAGGTTAAAAAACCTAATTTTTTTCTTTCCAAGGATACTTAATAACCTATGGGTGTTTCTTGTACCTTGAATTCAGCCTGTAGACAGAAACTTGTTAATGGCAGGGTTCTAGGACCTCTCAACTTCTCTCTGTATAATGTATGTATAATGTATACACTACCATAGCCAGAGATTTTTTAAAATGTGTGCTCTGAGGATTGACCCCACGCCTTTATGCTTGCAAGACAACACATTACAAACTGAGCTATCTCTTTGGCCACTTGCTTCTATGTCCCCTTCCTCCTTCTCCTTCAGAGTTGTCCTCATCTCCTCCTCCTTCCTATCCTTCACCTCTTCTTTTTCTTCCTTCTCTTTTTCTTCCTCTTCCTCCTCCTCTTCAGATTTATTTCATTCTTAATCATGTCTATGTGTATCTGAGTGTAGCAATGCATGTATAAGTGCAAGGCCCACAGGAGCCTGAGCAAGGCATCCAATCCCCTGGAACTTGAGTTACAAGCCATTATGAGCCACCCAACAAGGGTGGTAGGAACTAACTTAGGTCCTTTGGAAGAGCAGTGCTCACTCATAAACAAACCCTGGGCCATCTTACCAGTCCTACTTCTGCTTTTAACGAATGATTATTATTGCTTGTAAGAACATAAAATCCATAACCCTGTTTAGAAGACGAGGTCACACAAACAGCTCTCTGTCGCCCAGATAGGAAATCCCCTAGCGCCTCAGAGTACTAGAAGGAAAAGGTCAGTTTTAACGACTGTCCTCCACATTGTTCTGCTGAAGTTTGAGAATCTTAGTGAACAGGAAGGAAATGGGTAAGCTGACAGATTTAATTGCATTTTCAGCCACAATCAGAGGAATTTGTAGATGCTCTTTTAATAATCTGCTATTTTTCTCAGTTTATTTATAATGGTTGCAGGAAGATGACATATCTTTATTTGTAATGAAAGCTTTGGAGGGTAGAAAAAAACAAGTCTTTTGTTAAATTCTTTTTCAGCAGTTTATCAGGTCTAGAAATGACTAGAATTGTTATCACAAATCCCAAGATCATCGACGGGTACAGGAGCTGGGGCATCACCGAATAGGTGTTCCTAGTATGCTTTATTTGCATTTGGTAGTTCAGTCCCATCATACAGAGGGAAGCACACACCTAATTCTCATATGGGCTGCCGGGGAACTGTGTCAAAGGTCCCACTTAAGATAAGTCAGGCACTGACTCAGAGACAGCTTACACATAAGGTCAGGCAAAGAGTAGGAAGCCTCTGCTGCAGGGAAGGAGTTGTCTGGACATGGTGGAAGGCAACTTCAAACAACAGGGTCTTCCGACAGTCCCCTTCTCTACGTGTATGGCATCATGACACCGACTCCATGAGAAAATGAGGATTTTTTTCTCTTATATACAGAGAGTGGTGATATCCAAACCATCCTGATAATAGAATCCCTACATCCCTGGTGCTGCTGTAAAGGTTCGAACTTGTAGCAAAGGACATCTGAAAAGAACAAGTAAGAGCAGAAAGACTGGAGAGAAGCCATAGTGGATAGCAGATGGGAAGGACGGCAGTGGTGAGCGATGCCTGTTCTCCTCATATCTCTGTCTCCTCTGCAAAGGTAAATTGCCTCCTCCACTCAGCTTCATTTTTCTAATTATAATCAAGACCCAAACAAATCCGACCATTGAGAATCATTTGTTTTCTCTCAGAGCTCAGGCAAACAGATGCAATTTCGCTCTGAGCCAAGGCAGATGGGCTTGGAGAGACAGCATGAGGATGGTAACTGGGAGGGACATCAGTTATAATTTGTCTTGACTTAGTAAGGTTTTCCTTTTGCATGACACGCTATTCAGCAAATGGAGAGACACCCTAGCTAAGTGATTGCTCAGATTATTGGAGTGCTGTGCTTAAAAGGAACTTCTAAGCTGAATTAGCTCGAGATGACATCAGTGGTGCTCATCTCCATGAGGTCAGTCCAATAACGAATCTACTTAATATCTTCATCAGTGACCAAGCTAATGGAAGAGGAAGGCAGACTCATTAATTAACTTCAGGAAAGACATTAGACTGCAGGAGTGGATTGCACGATGTGGGATGGGGCATGAATTTCAATGGCCTTTGACATGATAAAGCACTAGTCCTTGGAATTCAGAGTCTGCCAGGCTGTCTGGGTATTGTATATCCCTGCAGGCATGGCTAAGAAAACAAACGTGTGAACTCTTGCTACTGGGAACCTCTGTGTTCTCCTTTACTAAAGCACAGAGCATCAGTACTGGGCCTGGTCTGCTTTAAGCATTCTAAAGTGCCTTTCCTTTCCCAACACGTGGCCCTATATTAGAATTTCAAGGCCATGCTGTACTGGTGTAAGGCAAAATCAACTACATAATTCGTGGTGTCCATTGTAAAAGCTGCCAAAGCCCCTAGTTCATAGTACAGAAAATCAACTAGACAAGCAACCAAAAAAGAGAAAATCCACTACAAGGTACTACATATAAAGTGCTTTATGTTTTCCCTATCTCTCTGCTAACTTGTCAGTATTTATTTATTATTTAATGTCATCTAAGAAAGGAAAGATAAGAAATGTGGACTATTAGCATACCTGCTATTCTTCAATTTTATGTTTCCAGTTTAAAATGCAAATACGAGCACTTTTAATTCAAATATGGAATTAATGAAAATAAGCAGTTTGAATTTTGTAGCTAAGGCATGTATCAGCATTGTGTCTCCAGGCAACATTCCTTAGTTGCTGCCTAATTGTGTGGTTATTTTGTCTTTTATTATGGTGAAATAAGGTCTCTTAGTGACCTGGAAATTGGCAAGTGGGTTAGACTGCCTCTACCTCCTCAGCACGAGAATCGCAAGCATGCACCACCACACTGGGCTTTTCCTTTCTTTGTTATGTGGGTTCTAGAGACTGAATTCCAGTCTTCAAACACTCCACTATAGAGCTATCTCCCCAGCCCTACTAACTTAATTTAAACTTTTTTTAAAATTTTTAATGATACACCCAGAAGTATGTTTAATAATATCCTGGGTGCTTCTCAAGCTGATCAAGTTGACAAACAAAATTGTTTACAAAAAATTACCTTCAGTCAACTTGCATTGAAATATCCCTTAAAGCTTCCACTGATCCGTAAAGATTTATGTTTTCCTTGAGATGCAAAATGCAGTCAGTCAATCTCCAAGAACCCCTATAGTCTTAACAGTTCCAATGTTATCCCAGAGTCCAAATACAAGGTCTTCTATGAAACTCTAGAAAAATCTTCAGATTTTGGTGGCATACAAAATGAAAAGATTTCTCTAATTGTATAGATTCATTGTAACTTTGATCATATTTTTCAATCTATCTTATGTACTCTTTTTCATCTGTTAAAAGAGGATAACATGGGTCAGTAAGATGGTTCAGTGGGTAAAACCACTAACTATAAAAACCTGGTGTCTTAAATTCAATCCCTGGAATCCACAGTGGAAAGAGAAAACTGATTCCTGAAAGTTGTCCACACTTACACATACATAGTGGAGCATATGTGTACTACATATGTGTATGTACATACACATACACATCATACACACACACCACACAAATAATAAAAGTAAAATAATAATTATAATAATAATAAATTTTAAAAGAAAAAAGGAGGGGGAACTGGAGGGATGTCTCAGTGGTTAAGAGTACCTGATTCTTTTGTAGAGGATCCATGCTGATGTCCCCTCCCCCAGCACCAAAATAGTGATTTACAATCATTTGTAACTACAGTTTTAGGGAATCTGTTGGCTGAGGCCGCTCATTTGTTCCCAGCCACTGAGACTGAAATGACCACACAGAAACTATATTAATTACATCACTGTGTGACCTATTAGGTCATGCTTCTTGTTGATTAGCTCTTATATCTTAAAGTAACCCATTTCTATTAATCTGTGTATTGACACATGGTTTGGCCTACTGGTAAGGTTTAATCCGGAGTCTGGTGTCTGTCTCCTGTGGTGGCTACATGGCCTCTCATTGACTCTGCCTACTCTATTTCTTCCAACCTGGCTATATTCTGCCCTGCCATAGGCCAAAGCAGATTTATTCATTAGCCAATAAGAGCAACACATATACAGAAGGACATCCCACATCAGGAATCTACCTTCTTCTGATCTTCTTATGCACCAGGCATGCACATGGTGCACATGCATAAATGCAGGTAAAACACTCATACACATAAAATAAAATAATAAAATAAAATTTTAAAGTTTTATTCTGCTCTTTGTGTTGAACCCAATCTATAAGATGCTGAATGCATTCCACATTCAGTATTCATGTAAATTTAGGTGGCTTATGGTTCCCATCACCATTTACTCAATCTTACTTCTTTATTTCTTTAATTCATTGTGTTTTAGCCGTCTGAAGCATTTTTATTTTAGTGGCACTAAGTTGTATTTCATGCATAGAGGTGGATGCTTGCTGTCAAATGTTGGGTATCAGCTATATGAATATATATTGTTTTAATTGAGATAGGAAATTAGCATTGGTGTGGCTCATCTGACAGCTACCATTACTCCTGATCTCTCTTAAGCTTTTTATTCTCCTTTTTTTCTTAGATCTTTGTATTTAATATACAATTTATGTTTAATAAAGTTAAAAATAAAAATATAAGCAAATAAAGGAAAATTATATGCATTAAAGATAAACTAAATAGTATGTCTTGCTTCCTTTCTGGCCTTTGCTAAGTATGTAACTTCAAAAGTATTGTTGGGCTCCTTCTTTGTATAAAGTTTAGTGTTCTGTTTACATCTGGCACTATATTATACTTATTTTTTATGTTATTATCTGCATAAATATTTCATGACTACAGAATGTATAACAACATGCATTTATTTGTTTATGGTAAGTACTGTGATGAATGGGTTTTTAAATAAAAATTTTCCCATTTTTCTATCTTTAAGATTTAATTGTTAGGATGGAGTCCCAGAACATTGCTGGGTTGAAGTGTTACACATTTTAAGACTCTTGGTATTTGTTGGCAAGGAGATGTATTAATGTTTCCTTCTGTCAGTGAGTTACCACAAAGTCACTGGATTGCCTGAAATACGTTTGCTGTTTCACAAATGAAAAATGCCTGTACCTCTTTGCTAAAAATGGGTATTGTTACTTGTCCTAGGTTTCGATTGCTGTGAAGGAACACCATGACTACATGACTACAATGACTTTTTTTTCCCTTGGTTTTCTGAGACTGGGTTTCTCTGTTTAATAGCTATAATAGCTATAACAGCCCTAGCTGTCCTGGAACTCATACTTTTTAGACCAGGCTGGCCTCAAACTCACAGAGATACACCTGCCTCTTCCTCCCTAGTGCTGGGATTAAAGGTGTGTATCACTACCACCAGGCCACAACAACTCTTATAAAGGACAACATTTAATTGAGGTGCCAACTATAGTTCAGAGGTTTAGTCTGCTATCATCATGGTAGGACATGGTCGTATGTAGGTATACATGGTACTGGAGAAAAAAACTGAGAGTTTTACAGCTTTATTGGCAGAAATCAGGAAGTGAACTATGATACTGGGCATACTTGAGCATAGGAGACCTCAAAACCCACCCCCATAGTGACATACTTCCTCCAACAAGGCCATACCCTACTCCAACAAAGCCACACCTTCTAATAGTGCCACTCCCTATGGGGGCCATTTTCTTTCAAACCACCACATTACCAGAGATAGACAATTTGATATGAAAATTTTTGTTTTCTGACTCCAATTTTCCTGTTATTAAGCAGTTTCTCCCTCATGCTCTTTGCAGATTACTCATTTTCTCTCATTCTTTTAAAAAAGATTTTCCTTTAAAAATTTTGTTTGTGTGAATATTTGCCTGTATTTATGCATATATAGTGCTCTTGGATTCTCAAAGAGGGAGTCAGATGTCCTGGAACTGGAGTCAGAGATAGCTGTGAGCTGCCCTAGAGGTGCTGGGAACCGAATCCACACCCTCCAGAAGAACAGAAAGTCCACTCACGATGGCTCTGAGCCGTCTCTTCAGCCCCATAGACTACTCATCCTTACAGCTACAGATTTCTTTTCTTTTTTTTTTTACAAAAGGAGTTTTCATGTTTATTGTAGTATTAGTCAAGACTTGAAACCAACTTAAGTGTCCAACAATGGATAAACTGGCAAAGAAGATTCTGTATACAATAAATAAACAGATGAATAAATAAAATAGGTTCAGTCATTTGTGACATTGCTGACACTGGAGAACTGTGTTAGTGCATGAATGTGGGCACAGAAAGAAGAACAATTTCACTTATATGTGGAATTAAAAAGATAAGCCATGCCGGGTGGTGGTGGTGCACGCCTTTAATCCTAGTACTCAGGAGGCAGAGGCAGGCAGACAAGAGCTAGTTCCAGGACAGGCTCCAAAGCTACAGAGACAAGAGAAACAGCAACAACGACAGTAGCTACTATTGAAAATATTTGCAATGTTTTAAAACATTGCTGATATTTAAACTTTTCCAGTCACCTTCCCTCAACAAAAAGTCAACAAAATGCTTTTTTTTTTTAAAAAAAAAATCACTGTGGTATGAACAAAATAAGATTTTTCTTGCTCTGCCCTTAGTCTGTCCACATAACACTGACTCTTCTCATTTATGAGAATAGGAGATTTAAAACCTGCTAGACAGTTTAAGGACAAGCACCTCTATTCTGGTTCTTTCCCAGAAGCTACAAGTCTCCTGGCTTCTGTCCTGGTGCAAGTCCAGGAATATACATGTCTGGAGGACACTGATTTGTGTGTGTGTGTGTATGTGTGTGTGTGTGTTTAATCTAGCACAGCTTCCTGGAAGCAGTAAATAAAGGTGAGACCAAGACTCACATACCTGTAGGGAGAGGTGCACAGATATGTTGTGGTTGCTAACCAGCCTAGGCTTCTCTCCCCATGCCTCAACCCTGTTTCTGCCATAAATCCCATAAAAAGCCACTACACTAGCAGGTCAATATCCCCCCTGCTCTTGCTAGATAGAAGTTCTGTTTGCTTTTAATTTCATAAGCTCCTACCCTATAATAAACTTTCTAAAAATACACCCTCCTGCTGTCCATGAAATTCATTCTGCAATCATGAAACAAATAACCTGGAGGCTACTGGCTCTAGGTGGCTTTGGTGGCCATTGATTTTTCAGGAGACTCTAGCGTGAGTGTTGTTCACTTGAACTTGGAAAGCCTCAGGCATCTCAGGGTCTTCTGCTTTCCCCTCTTTGTCTTTCATTCTCTTACTCTTTCCTGCTCTGGTCCTGATTTTTATTTGTAGATGGCCAATGTAGCTTTGCATCTCTGTGTGATAGAGACATTTTCTCAGGGTTTTCGTTCTCCAAGGCTGTTTTGCTGTGTTCAGGAATACTGGAAGAAATGTTAAAGAAACATCATGTTAGGATGCCAAACTCTCTCTTCCTGAAGCTAAACATTGTTTTGCCCCGAGGAACTAATTCTTTAGAAAACTAAGCTTCGAGGGAAATGCAGTGAAAAGCAGTCTACCTTAAATTCCACTTAGCCTTATCGTATATGGGCTTTGATTCTAGATTCCTTTTATTAGACATGCAGCAACATGTTTCTGGATGTTTGGCAATTTGAATCTCATCTTGTATTTGGGTTTATGGATTTTTCTGGAAGTTTCTATTATCAACATTTTGGAAGAGTTGATAGACTGAGTGGGATAATCTTGACAGGTCTTTTAGTTTAGATTTTTTCCCATTAAATTTAATTTGGCTTTTGAATTGCTTTTGAATAGGACGGTTCTTGAGTCTCATGTTTAATTGTGAAGGCTTTGGTTATTCATCTGTACTTGCAATTAAAAAAATAATCTAAGAGGTCATATGTGCACCAGTTCTGTTGTGTTGAAAAGACTTGGTTTCCTTTGTGCTATCCATCACTTCTGGCTCTTGTAATCTTTCTTCCTCCTCTTCTGCAGAGCACGCTGAGTCCTGAGGAGAGGGAATTGATCGAGACATCCTACTTAGGGCTGAGTGTTCCAAAGTCTCTTACTCTGTACATCTCCCAATTATGGGTCTCTGTATTTGTTTCCATCTACTGCATGAGGAAGCTTCTCTGATGATGGCTGAGCAAGGCAGTGATCTATGAGCGTAACAGAATGACATTAGGAGTCATTTTATTGCTAGGTACTTTAGCAGAACAGTAGTTTGCAGTAGAATGTTCTTTTCCCCTGAAGTCCTTATCATGTAGTCTCAGGTTCTTGGCTACCTGAAAGTGTTGGGCATGGGTTCCACCTCATGGAGTGGGTCTTATATCTAATCAGATAGTGCTTGGCTGCTGCCACAATGTTTGTACTGTGACTGCAACAGTGTATCTTGCAGGCAGGTCGCTATTGTAGATCTTGTAGCTGGAATGGTGTTTGCCTTTCTCCTCTGGTAGTATGCAGAGTGCCTTCCAGCTTCATGAACCCTAGTCAGTAGGGTGAAGGCTCTAGGTAGGCACAAGATATTCTCCATGTCCAATGAGTTATGCAGGTGTTTAGCCATAGGGTCCTGCCATCAGTTTGGGTAGAGTGCCCCAATAGCAATAGTAATACACTGAATTAAATTATTTTTTTTAGATGTCTGCTTGTTTTCTGATGAGAGCAAGCAAGAAGGAGTATGAATTTGGATAGGTAGGGAGCTGTGAGCATCTGGGAGGGAGTCAGGGGAAGGGAAACATTAATTAGATTATATTTTAATAAAAAAACGATTTTCAATAATAAAACTTGCTACTCTATGTATTGCTTTTGCAGTACAGGAATGTGAACCCAGGGCCATGTGCGTGCCAATCGAATCCCTGACTACTGAGCTTTACCTCTGTCACTTCCAGCTCTTACTTGGAATGTTTGGCCACATGTTCTGGGTGTTTGTGTGTTTCTTATTTTCAGTGTAGCCTTGAATGAGGCACAGAGATTTCCCAGGAAAGCACAATACAAACACACTCTAACTTATTCAGGGACCTTTGTCGATTAGGGTGGCTCCATATTGGAAGCCACGTGGCTAAGCATGATTTGATTGCCTCATTTCTGACACAGCTGTCCAAGAGGCTGCACGTTGCTGGAGGCAAGCATTCATTCCATACTCTTGAAAAAAAAATGTTTTTTGAGGATTAACAGAAGACCCGAAGTTTTAGAATTTTCCATATGGTTGCTTCTGCGCTACTTGACTAACACTGACAAAATACAAAACCAAACAAAATCAGACCAAACAAAACCTAAGAAAACCCATCCACCTTTTCCCTTTAGGAAAAGTCTGGACTTACTTAGTATTCCTTACACTCTGTAAGGCTGACTATAAAGGCTTACACTTCCTGCTACGATTGTAGCCTTCTTGAAAGAAACGAAGCAGCAACATGAACTCCGTTCCTTTATCTCCAGAGTGACTCTAAGTCCCAATTTCTGCTGTCTTCCCTCTCTGCCTATTTAATGCACTTATCATTGCTCTGCCTGGCATTCCCCTATAGGAAAGATTGAATTTAACAAATGTACACCAAGAATGATAGCTGACACTAATTCAATGAGCAGAAGGTTAAATCCAATAATAATTCCTGAGGTAATGGAGATGGGTATGGTATGCAGAGCTCTGAAGAGTCAAAGAGATTAACTTGAGCCTACGCTACTCCTTTGGCCATGTAGCCACTAGGAAATGACAAAGCACTTTAAAGCAGGGTACTGCTGGAGCCTAAAGATTTATTTTTAAAAAGCGAACAAAGCATCACAGTCAAGCTGATGCAATAATTTTGCAATCCAGTGAGCTGTTAGGCTCAAGAAAAGGAAGGCATTAGCTAAATGCAATGTGGAATGAACACATTAATTGGCAAAGCTGCTATCCCTAAACGTGAATAAAGTATGAATGATTTTTAACTCAGACGGATGTTAAAATCTGTAAAGACTATATGCACAGTTTTAAAAAATATAAATAAGCAACATTAGGGATAACAGGGTAGGGAAAGGAAGGAGAAAAGATTTAAAGTGATTAAAAAAACAAAACTGCTTGATTTAATGTATGTAGATGAAAGCTGTGGACCAGTGCTTCCCATGAGACTTCATGGTGGATTGCCACTGATGGCAAGTCTCAGCAAACTACGGAAAAACTTGCAGCTGGGCCCCTTGCTGGATCTGCCTCCAGCAGTCCTTCTCAGTAGAAAGGCAGGATTAGGGGTAAGGCTGATGGCAGAGTGGAATCTGTGCTTGCCTGGGCTGATTGCTCTCCTGATCTGAACACTAGTATTGGGGTGACAGCTGCTTCTCAACCTTCTGAGCAGCAAGTGGGAGAGTCGCATGTCAATTGCTTGTGAATATTCAGCCGTCACATATTGACAATTAGGGAGAAAGCAGTCCACAATTGTGCTGCCCTTTCTAAAGAGTATATGAAATATTCAGCCAAAGACTTGGAGGCTTGGGAGACCCACTGTGAATTTTCCATGACTGAGCTGAGTTCTTTTAAAATATATACACGATCAGTGAATTATGATAATTTTTGGGTTGGGATGGTTGTATAAAGATATTGAACATTACATATGCAATTCACATATGTACCTCAGAGGAAGACTGTCAAGTTTTAGGAGTACTGTAGTAGTACATGATATTGAAATTGCCTTAGATTTGTTAAAATTCAGAGTGGATGCCATGAAAGAAAGAAAATGGAGGATAAAGAAGGTTTTCCAAGGATTAAAACTTTGTAAATTCATAGAATAAAATGAAGTATTGTGACATTAAAAATAGAATGTGTCCTTATATTACATTATCCTGAAAAGATGCTGGTTAGATACGTGTGTACTGTTGTCTTTTTCTAAACCCTTAAAATGTGCATACTACTGAATTTATACTATGTTCATACCAAGGAATTATTTTTGCTTAAATAATGAATCTTCTTTGCTGTTTGGCTTTGCAATTAGAGTGTAACATCTTTTATATTTTGTAAAATGTTTGACAAAATTCAAAGAATTTGTGTATTAAATATAGATATAATGAGAACAATCCCAATCCATCTACTTTTTATTAGGACCAGAAATATTACTTATATGCTCATGTTACTTTCAATTTTGTCATATTTCTATTCCCTATGGAACCTCAGTAAACTGAATTTTATCATTTCCTTTTCTGAAATGGCTTTATCATATCAAATGGGGTTTGCTAATCTTGCTCAGTGTCTGACAATCAATGCATTTACCATATCAATGGAATAGAGAAGAAAATGAATCATCAATACGTGTAGAAAATTCAGCATTGATTTATAACTTTAAAAATCTTCAAGCAAATGAGGAATAGAATGGACCTTCATAGTCTCATAAAGAGCATGCTTATGAAACCTACTGGTGCGATCCCAGTTACAGAGGACAGGCTGAATACTCCCATGAGAACAAGTCAGGGATATCTGCTTTCCTGTTCCTCACACCAGGCAGCCAAGACAGAATAATATGACAATTAAAAGAAATAAAAGGAATACAGATTGAAATTAAAGAATGGAATTGTTTGTATTCATGGGCAAGATTGTAGCGATCTCTTTCAAATTCCAAAATAGTATCTAAAAACCTAAGGGATATTTTAGATGTTGCTTTGTTCAATTTTCTGGAATTTGGCTTCGTTTTGTACACACGACCTGTCTATTGGTGAGAGTGGGATATTTGAGTCACTTTCTGTCACTGTGTTGAGGGTAATCTGTGCATTTATATCTAATAGCATTTCTGAAATGAAATTTGGAGCATCTGTGTTTGGCGCATAATATTTAGACTTGTAATATCTTTTGGTGTGTTATACTTTTGATGATGAAGAAATGACCTTCCTTATCCGTTTTAACTAGTGTTGGTTTGAAGTCTGTTTTGTCAGATGGTTGAATACCCTACTAGCTCCTTTGTTTAGAATACCTTGTTCAACACCCTGCTCCCCTGTTTAAGGGAGATATCCATTGTTGGTGGTGAGGTATGTTCCTTGGAAGCAGGATAAAGATGGATCCTATGTTTTGATCTAATCTTCTAGGTAGTGTCTTTTTATGGGGGTTGAGACCATTAAAATTCAGGGTCATTGTTATAAGACATGTGTTATTTCCTTCCATTTTGTTGATTTTATGATGTTTTCTTAGATTTATATTGATCAACTATTCTGGTATTGTTCATTTATTACCTGTGATCCTTGGATGGTTTGTCCTTCTTTTTAAGCTGAAATATTCTTTCTAGTAGCCTGACTTCTATAGAACTGACTTGGCATTAACTCATCTAATCTGTGTTTACTGTAGAAAGTTATTTCCTTCTCATTTTAATATATAGTTTTGCTAGGTATAATAGTCTTGATTGACAATTGTGATCTTTCAGAACTTGTAATAGATCTTTTCAGACCCTCCTGACTTTAAACTTTTGGCCAAATAACAATATTGTTATTATGGGTCTGCCTTTATAAATGATTTTTACTTTATCTCTTTAAGGTCTCAATGGTTTTTCTTTCTTCTGTGCTTTTAATATTTTAAGAACAACATGCTGTGTGTAGTTTCTTTTCTGGTTATGTCTATTTGGAGTTCTGTAGGACTCTTATACCTGGATGGGCATCTATTTTTTGAGATGTGGAGAATTTTCTTCTATGATTTTATAGAAAGTATATTTTATTGGTATAGTATTTTTTCTTTTATGCCCATTATCCAATAGTTACCTTTTTCTTGATATCTTAAAACTCCCCTACGTTCCTTTCATGGACTTAGGAGCTTTTTAGGCTCCTTTCTTTTGTTAATTTGCATTCTCCCACCTTGATATAATGCTTTTGTTTTATATTTTTATGTTTTATTTCGTTATGTTTGGTTGTTATCTCTTAGAGACCTGTTCTTTTCTAATGAGAGACAGAAAGGGAGTGGATTAGGATGTGGGGAAGGAAGAGATTGAACTGGAAGGAGTAGAGAGGAAGAAGAAATTATAATCAGGGTATATTGTATGAGAATAGAATCTGTTAGTTTTCCATCTTATTCATTCTATTGCTCAGGCTTTTCACAGAGCTTTTTTTTTTTTTTTTTTTTGGCTTATTGAGTTTTTTATGTTCCATGTCTTTCTGTTTGTTTGTTTTCAGTAATTTTGTCTTCTTATTGAACTCTGTTTTTGTGTCTTATATTGACTTCTCTTTTATATTCATCTCTGTTTTTATCTACTTGAGTTGTTTGAACACAATTATAATAATTCTTTTGAATTCTTTGTCTGGAAGTAATTCACAATCATTCTCATTGGAATCTATTATTGTAGCATTAGTAAGTTTTGGAGAAGACAGGTGTGTTGGGATTTAAGGTTGTTTCTGCTTTTGGATTGGGATTTTCACATTTGGAGTTAGTTGGGTAGGTAGGGATGGGAAATGACTTGGGGACTCCTACTGGTTAGGCCAGAATCTAGGGGATATTTACAAATTGGACATGGTTTTCAAGGCCTAGGACCTTTTACCTTTTGGCACTAGACTGGGTAAATTTAGACTGCATGGTTGGGACTTGTGGTGATATTTTGTTTGGTTTAACAAATAAAGCTTGCCTGAAGATCAGAGTATGGAGCTAACCACACTAGTTAGCCATAAAGGCCAGGCAGTTGATGTGGGATGTCCTTCTGTATATATGTTGCTTTTATTGGTTGATGAATAAAACTGTTTTGGCCAATAGCTTAGCAGAGTAAAGCCAGGCAGAAAATCTGAACAGAGATATATAGAGTAAGTGGAGTCAAAGAGATACCATGTAACTGCCAAAGGAGACAAACGCTAGATAGAGCCCTACCAGTAGGTCACAGCCTCATGTCAATACATAAATGAATAGAAATGGGTTAATTCAAGATGTAAGTGCTAGCAAGGATTACATCTAAGCTACTGTCATTATTTGGGTCTGGATGGCTGGCAAACAAATGAGTGGTCTCCAGTTACAAATGATGCACCAATGTATGGCAACTACATCCTAATAAAGCCTAAGAAAGATTAAAACGACCCACAAAATCAGGAGCCAAGTGCAACTTTTTGGTAGCTGCATTATTTTCAGAAAGGTTCTATTTACTGGCTGCAAGCAGAGGAATGGCTCCTTTAAAAAATGGCTTCCTTGTTTGTATTGGCATGAACAGCTCTGGCTCCTTTGAGAGGTCTGGCTGCGGAGCACTTAAATGGGATTAATGAGCAGAGTGCTACCAGTTGCTTAATGGTGACATAGACCTGCTATATTACTGGAGTTGGAGTGGTGAGCATGGCTTGCAGAGCTAGCAGTGAATGTACCTTTGCCATGATGGACTGGGTGGGGCCAAAAGGACTAGCCATGCTGCTTAGCATTTTAAGAAGTGCTATTGGTCAGAAAATGATTACAGATTTGTAATTAAGACAGATTCAGATGAAAAAGACCTCTGAATGTATCACAGTGTTGGATAAACATACATAGGATTGGGAAAGAGAGGAAAAAGAGTATAGACAGTTATAAAAAGAAATAGATTTAAAGTCTTTAAAGAGACAGTAAAACTAATATAAGAGAGTACAGACAGTCACATATTAAAAGAGTAAAGAAAAATAAGCCTGTAAAGATGGAATATACACAGAGTCTGGATTACGTATATTACTTTGTTTTCTTTGAATTTTTTGATTGCAGAGATATATTTGATACCGGGGTTGCTAAGATAAACCAACGTAAAGGTAACTTGACTTCAAAATTTGAGTCTAATGTTATATTTCTTTGAAAAAAGAGGTTCTGCTTTTGTTTCCACAGAGTATGGGAACCTGTGGATCCCTTCCAGACTGATGTGGTTTGATGGATAAGACCCCCTGAAAGGTATTTGTGAACCTCCAAAATACTTTGCTTAACAAACAGCAGGTAGGAATTTGGAAAAACTGCACAGAAATTCCCAAAATGATTGTTTATAAGTGTATGTTTTCATTTAAAGATGGATATAATAAAGAGATGAATATTTACATTGGTATGGATTTTGGGTTATTGATAAAAATTTAAGGTCAATTTTGTTATATGTATATTTCTACTCTTATTTAAGTATTATGTTTATTCAGCTTATTTAAATATGTAATATATAATTAAGAAATACAGATTAATAGATAGTCATTTATAATAAAGTTTTCATCATGTTAGATTTTCTAGATATATAGAGATATATTTTAGTTAGATAGATAATCTTCAATGTTTCTGTCAATAGCTTAGCAGAGTAAAAGCCAGGTGGGAAATCTGAACAAAGATAGATAGTATGCGGAGTCAAAGAGACTCCATGTAGCTGCTGAAGGAGATAGATGCCATATGGAACCTTACTGGTAGGCCATAGCCTTGTGGCAATACATAGATGAATAGAAATGGAGATTAATTCAAGATGTAAGAGCTAGCAAGGAATACGACTAAGCTATTGGCCAAATAGGCAGCACACACCTTTAATCCCAGCACTCAGGAGACAGAGGCAGTTGGATCCCTGTGAGTTCATGGCCACCCTGGGCTACTTGAGATTGAATCAGTCTAAAAGAGAAACAGAACCAAGTGGAGGTGCCTCACATGTTTAATCCTAGCATGAGGGAGGTAGAGATAGGAAGTCTTATGGCTGGGTGGGGAGAGGAATATAAGGTAGGAGGAGACAGGAGGAGCTCAGGATTCAGTCTGAGGTTTCATAGAGACTGCATTCAACCTGAGGACTTGTAGAGACAGGATACCCTTTTTGGTCTGAGGATTTCGTAGAGGTAAGAACTTTAGTGGCTGGCTGCTCTGCTTCTCTGATGTCTCAGCTTTCCTCCCCTAATATCTGGCTCCGGGTTTTTATTATTAAGACCAATTAGAATTCATGCTACATGGGCTTCGGGACTCTGTACCTGTCCATGCTGGAGTTGAGAGGACCAGAAAGATTTGAACCAAGCCACCGGGGCCTGAAGCTCCCTTTAGGTTATGGGCATGAGCTGAGATGATTCAAACTGGAGAATTACGGGCTAAGTGTTTGGGGTTTAGGGACTGGCTTCCTTTTCTCTTCTCTTTTCTTCTCTTCTTCTTTCCTTTCTTCCTCCCTCCCTTCCTTTCTTTCTTTTTACTCAGTTTAAGACTCCTGCCATGGAATAGTATTGCTCATACTATCAAGGTGGATTTTATCCCTCTCAATTAAACCTTGGAAAATCCCTCAAAGATATTCTCAAGTGATTCTAAATCCAGTCAGGTGAACCAGATACAAAAATACCACAAGGCCACCCCTTGTCAAGTTGACAGTGAAACACAACCATTTAAATATCATTCAACCTCCACCCCCAACTGCCTCATGTTTATTTTAGAATGAAAAATGCACTTAGTTAATCTGTAAAAGTTCCCCAAATCTCAACAGTTCTAACATTGTTCAAAAACCCAATTTTAAAGACCTAAGGCTATCTCAAAATATAGGCTTCTGTTAGAATAAACAACAAACCAAGTTACATACTTCTAACATACAAAGGTACAGAATTAACATCCTTTTTCCAAAGGGGTGAAATATGGGAACAACAAGGAGTAACTAGACTAAACCATGACTGAAGTCCAGAAAGGCAAACAATAAATCCCACAGGAGCATATGCACCGTGTAGGCACAGAATGGCATCTTCTGTGTTCCAGGGGGGTTTGGCAGTGCCATACCTCCAGCTCTGTCATACAGCCTCTCCTCATGGACCATCTCCACTAGTGCCTGAAGTTTTTGTTTGTCAGCTGTCCCATGGTCTTGGCATCTCTAACATTCTGGGGTCTCCTTTTCAACTTTACCTTCCCAGCTTCATGCAGTGAAGGAGTGAAGGTTAACAGAGTGGTTGTGCTGCCCTTTCTCTGCCTTCTAGTTGATATCACAAAGTAAGCCCCTCCCACCATCATGCACTCTTTAAATCTGAACTGTGAGAAAAAATAAAGCTTTATTACCTTGAGTGCTTTCATATACATATATTATTAATTTTTGAGAATTTTATGCAGTTTTGAAAGTGTTCACATCTCACTCCTCTCAAATTTAGGCTGATCTCCTACGGGCATTGCCTTTATAGAAAATTGGTTCTCCCTGTCTCAACATTATCAGTCGCCTATTGCTTCTCAGTTAGAACTGGGGATTCATGATCATTTCTCAGATCCATGCTGTATTGATCTTATTTTTTCCCAAGTCTTTAGTCACATAGACGAGAAAAGCATCTACTCTGCACATAGAAGAATGAAGATTTAAAAGCAGAGCAGATTTTAATCAGAAATTGTTCCAGACAGAAGTCAATGGAAAAACATCTACATTACTGATGAAAACCAATCCTGGCCCAGAATTTTATTATCAGTGAAAAGATTGCTTGTGCAATATAGACTTTTTTGAACAAATAAAAGCTGGAAAAAATAATTGTTAGTCAAGTTCTTTTCTAAAATATTAAAGGAAGCCAGGTGTGGATCTCTGAATTTGGTCTACAAAGCAAGTTTCAGAACAGCAAGAGCCACAGAAAGAAAAACTATCTCAGAACACACACACACACACACACACCCCAAAACCAACCTACCAACCAACTAACCAACAAACCAAACAAGAAAGCAGAAAAAAATGTTAAAGGAAGTTCTACAATTAAAAGAAATACAACATCAGAGAGAAATTCAGATCTACTCAAAGACATGAGTATTACGACCCTCATCAGGTGGGGCTTCCCTCCAGCCTAAACTTCCCTAGAAATGTCCTCAAGGGCACACTTAGAAGGCCATCTTCTACTTGATAGTTCTGGCAAGTTGATAAGAAAATCACCATCTCTATTCATAATGCAATGCCCACCTCCCCACTGGCTTGGTTCAAATCTTTCTTGTCATCTTGATTTTTAAATTTGAATATTGTTTATCTTGAGAGTGACTTGGAAGTTTTTCCTTTGTGTTTTATGAGTTTCTCGAATCTGGGGTTTTCTATATTCCAGTAAGTTTAGAATTCCTCTGGTTACCATTTCTCCCATTTTCTTCTTTCCTTACCTGTTATGTGTTTTCCCCCTTTAATATCCCAATGTCTCACACTGGACCACTTTTAAAGAAGCTGCCGTACCATAACTCTAAGTGTGTGATGTTCCACCCCTTCTCCCTCTTTCTTCTAGTCTTTGGATTCAATATTTAAACCATTGGATTTTCTTTAGTTTTTTACTTATTTCCTCAGCTTTAGTCTGTTGATGAAGTCTATCCAAGACAGTCTTCATCTCTGCCACTGTCATTTTTATTTTTGTCATTTCAATTTGATATTTTTTCTTATAGCTTTCATTTTTCTATATAATATTTCCATTTTATACAAATTGCCTACATTTTCCACTTTAAAATATTAATTGTAATTTTATTACATTTCTTTTCTGCTATTTCAAACTTCATGAATATTTGAATCTGGTAGTATAAACTGCTTTTATTCTCGAAATTGTATTTCCTACCCTATACCTTATTCAAGAGTCTTATAGTTTTGCTTGAAACCTGCATATATTTATTGTACTTTTAATGATATAAATGCACATGACCCTTTCTTTTGTTAGGTTGAATCACCCTCTTCAGCAGTTGAGCTAAGTTAATATTTTCTTCTTACTATAATTCCCCCTCATGATCTGTAAGTTTCGAATTCCTAGAGTCAAGGGCTGAGTTGTTGGAAGGATATTGTCAAAGTGTTTGCTTCACACTTAGTTTTGACATTGTTTGAAAAACTCTCTATATCATTGAACTGCTCCTCCAACACCTGGCCCTATATTCAATTTCACCTGGTGGTTGCTTGCCTGTTTAACGGGGAATTACAAACTATAACAACTCTCTATTGTGTGTCTACAATTTACTGATCAGATTTCAGCTCATTGGGACACTTCTCACTCTAGAATTTTTTCCTCCCTTTTTGGAAACTCATCAATGTCAAATGGTTAGTTCAGAATCCAGTTGTTGGTATCATGTAAACCTTTTAAACATTTAAACTATCTCAAAGTTCAGAGATGTTAATAATATATTTTGTAACATTTCCAAACTTACTCACAAAGGTACACATACATTGCTCTAATGCTTACATAATATTAGTATTTTAGGGAGTGAACAAATTCATAACCCCACTTATAAATATAAAGACTATTCCCAATGAACTGGGTACTTTAGATTGTATATAGTGAGTCTCATTGTGTTGATTTCTTATAAACTTGTATCAACATATACTTTAAGACTTATTTCTAAAAGAAGAGTTGCTAGATTAAAAGTATCTTGTTAGGTTTTGGAACACTTCTCAGTCATCCACACACAGATACAGGTACACATATGACTTATTCATTTGTCTTTATGCATATGGGTATTTTGTCCACATGTATGTATGTGTACCACATGCCTGCCACCTACCCAGAGAGGTCAGAAGAGGGAGTTGGGTCCCCTAGAACTGGATTTATGGATGTTTGTGCGTTAATATATAGGTACTTAGAACTGAATCTGGGTCCTTTGCAAGTGCATTTAACCTCTCCAATCCCACCTTTGATTACAGTAGAATCTTGGCTATATGGAGCATGTCCTAAGAACATATGTAGTGTTGATGGTTTAGTACAAGGGTCTTAGCCTTGACTCCGCCATGCATTTTATATCTGATTTTAGGAATGTTTATTGATCTACCTGACTGGTTCTTTGGTTCAATTTATACATAAACTGAAGAATCTGGGGGATATTAAATTTTATTCTGAGGATGGTAAATTGGGTCTGATTTGTGGTGTTCTGGAATTCTGCTTCTGGTTGAAGTGAGAGCAGCTATTCTTTCAACTTCTTGTGTATGTTCACAGGTACCGGACATAAAATGTCTTCCAGATCTGAAGCTTATTGGTTATTATTCCATTCATTTCTTAATTGCATGACTTTGTAGTATTTGAATTCTAAGTATGTTCCTAGATTCACTTCCCTAATATACCCAATATAGCATAGCTACGGTTATTTAGGTCAAAGCCAAACAAAAGGAGGCCTGATGCTGCTTCCTTTAATCTCTCCTGGTTTTACTTTTCTTTCAGTGAGCAATGACTCAGTTTCGATTACAGATGTACTCCTAGAGAAATGGTAAAAATATTTGACGTTTTTAAAATAAAGATAAATATTATTCTGAATTTAAATAACTAAGACCATTTCTTATATGCCATCTTTTATTTGGCTTCAGAGAGTGTGTCTGTAACCAGTGTACTGGTCATATTCTAAGAACAGTTTCTATCTTTATCCCATCAATTTCCAAGCCCAACATTCTCTTTTATATTCAGTATTAAATGCTAGAGTCACATGTATTTTGTCTGAACACCACTTCCACCTTCAAAAGGTCTTTTACACTTTTGCGAGACACTCTAATTAACTCAGGTACAAGAGCAAGACTCTTAGTTTAATCAGACTTGCTCAAAATAGCCATTGAGGCAAACTGACTCACTCTCCCATGTGTCTGATTATCTCTCTTGAAAATTTTGAAATTCACTCAATTTGCATCTGTGTTAAGAATTTCTGCACCTCTACAAGTTCTACTCTCCCCACTGCCAAACTGTAACCCTCCTTCTCCAGAAAGTGTTTTTCTATTAACTAGGGATCAAATGTTCTCTTTTTTCATTGCAGGCAAAGTACTTGTATTTTATCTGTAATGAGAAAACAATGAAACTTTATCAAAATAGCTACAAGTAAGGCCCAGTTTATGACAATTTTTCCAGTACTAAGATGAAGGTGGAATATAATAACATTGAAAATAAATTTACTGGGAAATAAACATAACTCGCAGTTCAGACTGTAAATGCATTTGAATATAGGCACAGAGTACCCATCCTTTGTTTTGGAAAGAATTTACTATAAATTCTTTCTATCTTACTTGTAACTATCTGTTAAAGAACAGAATGTATTTCAGACTGTGTTTTGGCATATTCCTATAGTGTGAGTTTCATTAATATACAATCCATTGCTACACTATGCCCCGCTTACTAGCAAAACCATACAGTAGCTTACATGAGTAGATGCTATGGTACATCTCTAAGGTCCCCCTTTAAACCAACGCTCAGATTTCCCCAGTTTTTTTTTTTTTGGGAATGCCAGCAACTGATGGGTCTCAAATGAATCATTTCTGAAAATAACTCTTCACTGAGTCATTGTAATCAGAATCATCTGCTTTTCTTTCATTTCTGTTTCTTGATAAAATGTTCCAACAAAAATGATGTTGAAGAGAGAGAAGTTTGTTATAGCTTCTAATTCTACTTTATGGTTCATCACAGCATGGAAGGTACAGTGTCAGGAGCCTGAAACAGCCGGTGATATTGTATCTATAATCAAGGGCAAAGAAAGACGAATGCACACTTACTTAGCACTTAGTAAGCTTTTTGTACTCTTACACAGTCCAGGATTCATAACCAGAGAATGGTGCTACCCGCTTTCAGTCTGGGTCTTCCCACATCAATTACTATAGCCGTAGTAATCTCCCAGAGACAGGTCAACCTGGTCTAGACAACCCCTCATTGTGGCTCTCTTCCCAAGTGATTCTAAATTTGGGTACTTGAGACATAAGATACGGAGAAGTCAAGCTGGTACCAAGATACAAGTCTCATTCTTACTGGCTAACTTCCATAATGCTGAAAGTTTTGATTCACACTTCTTGGGGGAGAAAAATAATAACAGTCTTAACCAGCTGTGAACACTCTAAGCTAGAACAATTTCTGGCCTGCCAAGATATACCAACTGATGCTGCAGTGATAGAAATGTTATGAAAATAAGCTGCCACTTTTTGATTAGATTTAATACCCATTTAACAAGATGGATCTTGCTATGTCAGTAATAGGCTGTAGGGGAGAACTTAATACTATTATTCTGTTAAGAGGACATATTATTAAACTGTACCCCCAAGTACTATCTTCATACTAATAGATGAGTGTGTCTCTCAAAGCCCTCACCAGAGATGCTTATTTCTTCATCAGGTGGCTATTAACTCAAAGATCCCTAATTATTCAATATACAGAGAATAAGAAGCTCAGGAATGCTCCCCTACATGGGACAGCTATACCTATTTCCTTCTCCCAAGGCTCAGCAATCACCATGGAAGAAAGGACAGAGAGAGTGTAAGAGAAAGAGGTCATAGATGAATGTAGTAACACAGTGTTTTCTGGGTAAGAAGAGAGTGTTACATACATGAACTCCTAGTGACTGTGACTTCAAGCACACAGCCTGCACAAGATCAAGCTAAGCAAAAAGCATGGATAGGAAAAATATTGTGAAGCCCCACCCTTACCCAAGAAGATATTGGCAATAGATGGTTGCTGGGACTGGAAGAGACAATTTTCTTCAGGGATGTGACCCATGAGAGTTTAGTCAAGTTTTATTAGATGGCTTTATGCCCAAACACATATGGTAGCCCTAAGTGAACATAGTATTAATTTATTAGATTTTTTTGTTGCTGTTTGTTTTGTTTTTGTTTTTTTAGAGCATGTGAACTAGGGAGCAAAATGTGGTAGGGTGAGAGGGAAGGAATTGGAGTACAGGGAATGGCAGATGCAGAATAAATTTTATAATTTGCTTTTAAAACATTAACATTTAAAAATAAAAATAAATCTTTTAAAAAGTAAAAATAACCCCAGCTGCCACTCCTCCCATCTTTGGGGAGAGTGCCAGCTGTGAACTATTGTATTGGAAGTATAAATATCTGTGCCTCTGGTCTTCTGTGTGTCAGCCTGGTCCAGGTTCACTGTAGGACAATCTGAGAATGTGGTCATGACATCACTGCAGGCCAGCTTCTCTGCCCATCCACCCACATAATTTCATCATGGACATTATTCCAGGGGACACAATTTATATGTTTAACAATAGTCTTCATCCTTCTCCCATACATTATGCTGTTTTACCCTGAATGACAGAGAAATATTGCTAATATGTAAACAATTCGTACTATTTTAGATATTTTGCTAAGAACTTCTGATTCGTTCACCCATTCAAACTTCAAAACAGTGTAAAGTAAGACTGGTGATGATGCACACATTTAATTCCAATATTCAGGAGAGAGACAGGCTGATTTGTACAAGCTAAAAGTCATCCTGGTCTACATAGCCAGTTACAGGTCAGCTACAGCTACATAGTGAGACTATGTCTGGAATGAAACAAAACAAAACAATAACAGCAATAAAAACTCATATAGGGTGAAAATTATTGCCAGTAGCTCAGACTTATTACTATCTAGCTCTTACATTTTAAGTTAACTCATATTACCTATTTATGCTCTGCCATGTGGCAGTACATTTATTAATGTGGCACATTCATTTCCTGTTACCTCTGTGTCTGACTGGTGACTCTGGGCTCTGCCTTTTTTCCTCCCATAATTCTCAATTTGTTTCTCCCACCTAACTTTATCCTGTTCAGCTATTGGCCAGTCAGCTTCTTTATTAACCAATGAGAGTAATATATAGTCACAGAGTCGAGAAGGATTATTCCACACATGTTCCCCCTTTTGTCTAATTTGGTGTAGGAGGTTCTTCTGTCTATGTGTTGCTTTCACTGGTTGAATAAAGAAACTGCCTTGGCCTTTTGATAGGGCAGAACTTAGATAGGTGGAGTAGACTGAACAGAATGCTGGAAAGAAGGGCAGAATGGCAGACGCCATGAATCTCCTGCCTGAGATGGACATAGGTTAGAATCTTGCCAGTAAGCCACAGTCATGTGGTGATACACAGATTTAATAGAAATGGGTTAATCAAGATGTGAGAGTTAGCCAAGAAGAGGCTAGATATAATGGGCCAGGCAGTAATTTAATTAATATAGTTTCTGTGTGATTATTTTGGGTGTAAGCTATCTGGGCAGGACAGAACAAGGGGCCCTGCTCCCTTCTACATAATTAAAAAGAAAAAAATTTAAACTTAACATTGTAAAACTATATAATAGTTTATTAATAATGTCCAGCCCATTACTCAGTAACTCTATACCTCACTTCTCTAAAACATAGATTGAATAACTGAAAAGGATAATTTGGAGAAAGAGCAATTTAAGTTTTGTGGCTTTGCATATCAATGTAATATTTAGAAAATTAGATTTTGGCAGCATATTTACATTCTGAAGATATTTCTTTTGTAAAACACATCTCTCATTTTACACTTATATACATTCAATGCCACACACGTTAGATACAAGTTAACTGTTAGCTTTGGAGAAAATAAAAATTTTGGATAATTAATTATATGCAAAGGAATTTGTGTCTGTTTGTTAATGAAGTTATTTTTCTTGGAATCAGCAATATTACAGTGATATTGTATGCCATTAATTAGTTAAAAGTTTATATCTATTCTGAGTATTAACTGTAATTCTATCTCTTATGCTTAGAAATGTGAAAAGCGCAATTCTTTTATAGTTTAAGTGTGTTTCAAACATAATTGGATAAGTTACAGACTGATCATATCTACTGAGAAGAAATGAACTATTAACATTTTAAGTAGTTCAATTTAAAATATTTTCTTCATTAAGTACAAATAAATCTAGTTTTACCTTAGAAAGTTTTTAAGGACGACAATCCATACATTAATTTTCTTCCTTAATATATAAAAACAACTTTAATATCTATTTGTATATACATATAATATAGTTGAGTTTTCATAATTCTTGTTTTCTTATTGTAACTGTAAGATAGCTGATGTGGAGTGATTAATTTCATTTTTTTTCAGACAGATAAACTGGATATTGGACTAAGATGATCTACAAGTTTATCGGATCAAGCTTTTTTCTCAGTGGCATGAACATGCAATGATCCCCTTCTCTGAGTTAGTCCTGTCTTGTTGCCACATTTTTGAGATATAATACTTTTCTTTCTCTTTCATCAGCATATTTCCTGAAAAAGAACCATGGTTGATGAAATTGTTTTGAAAGCAGGTAAGCACTACACCTGGATGATTTGCAATCAGAATCTTTTTGCCCATGCGAGGTTGTCAATGCAATTACAGGTCCCCAGAAACCCCCCTCACTGGGATGTTGTACTGTCATCGTCACAGATAGGAGGTTTCAGGATCATTACCCAGTGTCCCTCCAATTCACAGTACATGTTGGAGAAAACCTCTTGGATTCCATGATGCCAAAAGCTGCTCTTTGCTTTTTGTTATCCTTATTGCATCTTTTTTTCAAATGCAATTGTTTATCAAAGACTCACTCTTGCTCCTCACTGAGTCTTTCTCCCTATCATATCCTTTAGGAACATCAAAGTTTGAACAGTGCTGTGAGAGGCAGTATAGAACAGTAGTTAAAAGTATCCAGAGAGATTTGAATTTGAGTCCTACCTCCCATGTTTATTAAATCTGTGACTTTGAGAAACTATTCAGCTCATATGGGTCAAATGGGCTTGTCCTACCTACCTGAGAGGGTTACAAGGACTGAAGGAGAAAAAGTATGCAGTGTGCTTAACTGGGGAGCTTCTAAACTTTTATTTTAATGCAGTTTAAACTCCTCATTAGACTGCTATGAGAGTGGCCATTTGGTTGCTTCCTAGCTCCAGGCTAGAGCTATTGATGGGGAAGACTATTTGGGAAGGAGCAGAGCAGATGGGAGGGAGCAGATGTATCAAAGATGAGGTTTAAATAGGGATTTACCAGAGAGAGCATTAGTTTGGAGACTAGCAGAGGATGAGGAAGGAAGGTTGTACAAACGTAACTGAAGTCTGAACCCCATGAAACATGATATAGGCTATTGTTTGTTGAGATGGAGAACACTGTAAGATGATTGTAGAGATTATAAATTCCACTTGGGGCATGTGGAATACTACATTTTCCTCACACATTTATCTAGATCAGCAGTTTTCAACCTGTGAGCCATGAACCCTTTTGAGGGTCAGAGAAGAGATATCCTGCATATCAGATGTTTATTTACATTATAATTAATAGCAGTAGCAAAATTACAGTTATGAAGTAGCCACAAAATAATTTTATGGTTGGGAGTCACCATAATGTGAGAAACTCCATTAAAGGGTCACAGCATTAGGAAGGTTGAGAACCACTGCTCTAGATGAACTAACTAGGCAGGTAAATCAGTAGTTTGTAGCATCAAGTAAAGAAGTAGTTTTTAAAAAAGTAGAAAAATCCTGAGAAATATTTTGAGAAATACACACACACACACACACACACACACACACACACACACAAATCCTAAAATTCATGTAGAAGCAAAACCAATCCTAAATTGTCAAAAACAATCTAGAGCAAAATAAAGGCAACACTCTATTTCTCACGAGACCTAGCTTCAACACATAATATATAGCCATGGTAACAAAGCCAGAAAGGGACCAGATTAAAACTAGACATACAGACCAGGGTAACAGAATTGTCAGTCCACATTAAACCACATACATTTAAAGCCATCTTATTCTTGACAAAAACACAGACAGAGGTAGCTAAAACAGAGGCTGCATCCTTAGCAAGTGATGCTGGGAAAACTGGATACCCATGTTCAGACTCAAAACATGGTGCCCCTTCTGTGCAAAAAGTGTTTCAAAATGAATCAAGCAACTTTGTGTAAGATCCAAAACTTCGAATTTAGCAGGAACACTTCAGAATATTGGCATTAGCAATGGTATTTTTGAACCAGACTTAAGCACTGGGAACAAATGGAAAGACTAACGAATGGGATTCCATGATACTAAAACATTTTTATAAACCAAAGGAAACAACAGAATGAGGTGATAGCCTGTAGAATGACAAACATGATTTATCAGCTACTTGAAATGTTATCATTATATAAAAATGACATACACCTGGGACTATGACATGGCTCAGCAGGTAAAGCTGCTTGCTGCCAGAGTTAAATCCCTGGGACATATATGGTGGAAGGAGAGAACTGACTTCCATAAATTGCTCTTTGACTGACACATACATGAACCACTACATGTTTATGAACGCATGCACACACTCATATGCATATGTAAACACACACTAAATATTTATTAAAAGAAAAAGCAAGTTGCAATAAATAGTAAATAATAATAAATATAAAAAGGAAAACTGAAATAATCACAATAAAACAATCCTCATAAAAAATGAGCAAATGATTGGAATAGACACTTCCTAAAAGAAGCATAAATGCTACATAAATAAATGAAAAATATTTAGTATCATTAATTATTGTTGAAATACAAATCAGACTTCAGTGAGATGTCATTTTACACAAGTCAACAAGTCAGAATGTCTGTTTTCAAAAAACAAACTAAACCAAAAATGATGGCAAGAATGTGTTGAAAAATTAACACTGTAGCTAGGGAAGGAAGAGCCATTTCTTCAGTTGTGTGGCTGCTAAGGTGCTCCTGAAAGATCACCCCTCACCCATGCTCCTGTAAGGGAGGGGAAGTGCGAGGGAGAAGAGAGAGAAAGAGCGAGGCAGGGATGTTGAGGAATAGAATATTTGTTTAACTATGTAAAGATGTATTGCATTTGTTTGTGTTGCAGAATAATTGTTTAACTATGTAAAAACATGTTGCATCTGTTTCTGCTGCATTTGTTTAGCTATGGAAAGATTGTTGTATTTGTTTATGCTGCATTTAAGCATGTAAAGATATGTTTTATTTATGTTGCATTTGTTTAACTATGTAAAAGTATGTAGTTGTTTCTTTGCCTGCCTAGGGCACCTGATTGGTCTAATAAAGATGCTGAATAGCTAGGCAGAGAAGGGATAGGCTGGGCTGGTGAGCAGAGAGAAAAAAGGAGCCAGCCAGGGGGCAGCCAGCTGGACAGACAGGGCCAGATAGACAGACAGGGAGAAAGTGGGAAAGCAGACTGGACAGTACATAGATGTGGGAGAAAAATACCATCAGGGCAGCACATACATTCATAGAAATTAGTTCATTTAAGTTTGAAAAAAAAAGCTAGCTAGAAACAAACCTAAGCTAAGGCCAACCATTCATAATTAGTAATAAGTCTTTATGTCATGGTTTGGGGGCTGGTGGTCCAAGAAAGCCTGCTGCAGGGAAAGAAAAAATAAAATGAGAAAACATGGCAACAGAAAGAAGGGGGGGCTGGAGAGTTGGCTCAGCGGTTAAGAGCATTGCCTGCTCTTCCAAAGGTCCTGAGTTCAATTCCCAGCAACCACATGGTGGCTCACAACCATCTGTAATGATGTCTGGTGCCCTCTTCTGGCCTTCAGGCATACAGACAGAATATTGTATACATAATAAATAAATATTTTTTTAAAAAAAGTAAAAAGAAATTAACACTGATATATTAGTGATGATAATTTAGAATTATTGTAGCCGTTATGGAAAACAGTGTTGAGATTCCTCAAAACTCTAAATAAAATAAAGCTATACATAAGTACATACACGTGCATATATGTATCTACATATATATCACTTCTGAGTATAAATCCAAAGGAAAAGAAGTTAGTGTATAAAAAATATACTTGTATACACATGTTTATTTTGGCATTATTTACATAGTTAAGATATGGAACCAGCCTAGATATCCATCAAGGAACAAATGAACGAAGCAAGTACATACACACACACATACACACATCATGAAGTATTAGCAGCTATAAAGAATTACCAAATCTTGTCTTTTGTAGAAAAATAGGTTGAACTGGAGGACATCATATTAAGCCAAAGAACCCAGACACAGACAGACAAATCTCACATGTTCCCTTTTATGTGTGGAAACTTAAAAACAAATTGCAAGTTAAAGAGAGCTAACTGGGAACTGGAAGGGTATGGGGAGGAAAGGATCCTTGGGAAAAGTTAAATAAGTATCAATATGATATTCTTTATTGAAGTTACTGAGCATCAAAGAATTCTGTGCATCTCTAGATAAGGTCCACACATCATTCATGGGGCTAAAACTCATGTTGGTCACTTCCTGCCTCCTCATGCTTGATAATTTGACACCAACTGATGTGAGATTCCCCTCTGTATGCTATGATTATGTTTTATTACTTTTGGTTATTAAAGAAGGTTTTTTGGCCAGTGGCTTAGTACAGTAAAGTCAGGTGGGAAATCTGAACAGAGATATAGAGAGAAAGTAGGCAGAGTCAAGGAGACACCATGTAGCTGCCGAAGGAGACCAGCGCCAGAACTACGCTTTAGGCCACAGCCTCCTGGTGACACACAGATTAGATAGAAATGGGTTAATTCAAGATGTAAACGTTAGCTAGAAATATGCATAAGCTATTGGCCAATGTTGTAATTAATATAGATTCTGTGTGATTATTTGCATCTGGGCAGTAGGGAAATGAACGAGCAGTCTCCGCCAACACCCAACCAAGTTTTCTTCAAATATCAAGAAAATGAACATGCTCATGAAATCGGCAAACAAAACTGTACACATGGAAAATTCATAAAAAAACTGGACAATGGTCTCTAAAGAAGGTACTGAACAGAACTTTTTAAGAAAGCAGAGTTCAGACCCTGCTCTCCACACTAAATACAGTTAAATACAAAAATAACATTAAATGGCCAAATCATTTTTGTCAGCAAAACAAAACAAAATGACTGCATGCCTTGTAACCGGCAGCTTAAGGCTGAGGATCAGGGGGAGAGGAGATGAGTGTTGAGATTTCTGTTTAGTCACTTGTGTTTCTGGAGCCGAGAGTCACCGTCCAGAGTGAAATGCACTGTCTTTGAGAGACTCTTCCCATGCAGCCCACACTCAACTTCACTTTCAGATCTTTTTGCCTCAGTCTCCCACGAGCTTGGATGACGGGTACCAGGGAAGCCTTCCCAGCAGGAGAGTGTTTTTCTTCTTTCTCTTGACACAATATTTCTTAATATTTTAAAGTACGTATCTTTCTTAATTGAACAGAAAATTTCTAGGGGCCCTTATTTATATCCTGGCAAATAGGCAGATATCTGAACCATGCTTTATTTTAAATTTTAATTGATTGTGATACACTGAAATACAAATAGAGCTAAGTGATGTGAAGATTATCCTTCATCGTGCTTGCATTTAGCCTGGCCCTCTCTGTCCGTGTCTGTCTGTCTGCCTGTCACATAGCTTAGGTCTGGGTGGGAAGCTCCAGATGTGGACGACAGAGGGTGCTTTCTGTATAATTTATTCAAATTGCAAAATTTGTAAGATACTTTATAAACAGTTTAGCTGTCTTTGAAATAATGGCTTGTCCTTTTGGAGGGAACTGTATAGCTAAGATATCTTATAAATCAATTAGGCAGTTAGTATTGCTTCATCTACTTTAGCTCCTGGTCATTTCATGCACATATATGTATTATGTGAGTATGTGTACTTGTATATTATATTTATATAGTACATTATGTACATGATAGAAACACAAGCAAAGAACGGGAAGCAATGAGATAGTGCCCATGTGACCACTTTCTTGTTTGTCCAGATAAATAATGAAATTTTGAGGAAAGCAGGACCAAGAAAGAAAAGAAACAATTGGAGATCACCTCTGGACATGCAGTCAGAGGACAGTAGGCGGGGCATAGCATCAGCCTTGGGGAAAGCTTTTATCTTCTCCTTCCCTTTACAGATCAAAGTCTACACACTTTAGATTATAGACAGCACCTTATTTACATGCAAGTGTTTTAGAGGAACTTTCTGGTTCTGATGCATTGACTTGCAATTAGTTCTATTTCAAGCCTCTAAATAATTTGTAAGATATTTCATAAATAGTTTAGCTGTTTTTGAAGTATTGGCATGTCTTTTCAGAGGGGATTGTATAATTAAAGTGCTATGTAAATTAGCAAGGCAGCTGACATTATTGTATCTATTTTAGTTCCTGATCACATCATATACATACATGTATATATATATGTATATTTTTTTAAACAATCCATGATGGAAACACAAATAAACAGAGAATGAAAAGCAGTTCAAATGAGATTATATTTATTTCAATTTTTAAAATGTGTTATATCTATAATGTAAACACATGTGTTTGCAAGTGTGTGAATATGTAAATATTTTTTCACCTGAAAAGAAGACTAACCTTTTAAAATGTGGTCATTCTTCTGGACTGATTGTCTTTATAATGCATTAGAAGCATAAAAATCGCTTTTAGATTCTCACACACTCGCGATACTACATTTAGATTTCCAGCTCTCGCTTCAAGCAAATTCTATGGTTTACACTGCTGTTACAAGGATCATTTTGTATGTCACCCTGGTGTTGGTGGGTTATTTGGAATAAAGACTGAGCCAGCAATCTAGGCTTAGTAAATGAACTAACAGCAGGTGAGTGAGGCTTTTGACATTTTAATGTGTGTGTGTGTGTGTGTGTGTAGGTACATGCTTATGCTAGTGCACCTGCATGTGTGTATGTGTGTGTGTATGTGTGTGTGTGTGTGTGTGTGCATGTCAGAGCACAAGATCTGGTGATGTTCTTCTTCATGTTTACCTTGAGTTTTGAGCTAGGGTTGCTCAGTGACCTGAAAGTCACCATGTTTGCTAGACTGTGTTTAACTTTTTATGTGAGTTCTGGGGATCTGAACTCTGTTCATTAGGCTTGCACACCAACCACTTTACTCACCAAGTCATCTCTCCAGCTTCATTTAACTATTTAAAAATCAAATTTAAAAGGGGCCTGCCTGACTTGCTTCCTCAGCCCTAGGATTACGAGTATACTCCACCAGGCTTGACTTTCTGGGGTTTGCCTGTTCAGACTCTGCAGACTCTGATACTTACGCTTCCTGGCAGGTTATCTGTCTGTCTGTCTGTCTGTCTGTCTCCTGAGCCATGAACATATATTTCCCTGTCTGTCTTTCCTGAATTTCCTTAGCACTGCACTTGTCTCACAAAAGCTAAGGGAAACCCTGACAGGTAAGAATCCCTGGGATTTTCCTCACCACTGGCATAGTTTGGGGTTTAAAGCAACATGATTTATGTGCTTTGACTGTTTTCTAAGTCTCTTAGTACCTTTTCAGTCTTCAGTAGCCCATAATGAGTTATTTAACACTTTTTAAAAATTAAGGTTTTTTTTGTATTTTTATGGCATATGTGTGTGTCTGTGAACAAATGCTATGGTGTATCTGTGCAGTTCAGAGACTACGTCAGGTGCTAGTCTTTGCCTTTCAACATCTTTGAGACAGGGTCTCTCTCTGTTTATTTCTGCATACACCAGGCTAGCTGGCCCACAGGGATTCTCTTGTTGTTGTGTAACATCTTCCTGTAGGAGAGCAGGGATTATAGACATGTGTGTTACTGTGTTTAACTTTCTATGTGAATTCTGGGGATCTGAACTCTGTTCCTTAGGCTTGCAGACCAACCACTTTACCCACCAAGTTATCTCTCCAGCCTCCTTTAGCTATTTAAAAATCAAATTTAAAAGAGATATTAATAATGGAAAAATACATTCTCTTTTCCTTTGAAGTATTTTTGAAGTAATAATATGGTTGGGTTTTAAAAGAATATAGACTTGGTATCTCAAAAAAGAAATTTAAATGTAGCTTTCATGTTGGACATGGTTTGACATCAAAACCATTCGTGATTGTTTAGAAGTGTCTGGTCAGTTTTGAAAGTCAGGTACGCGTGAGTGGGTGGAACATCTAGTTCACTACTCCAGCTTCCTCTATTTGTGGTTTCTATGGGGAAACATAATTAGTAGGAGCTTGGTTGACTAGTGGTCCAGGGTCCCAGCATGCTCTGAATCAGCATTAAGGATTCCTAGTGGGGCAGTTCTACAGTGATCTTAGCAAAACACAATCTCGTATCAAAGCATCCCGTTTTTTTTTTCAGACTCTGTACTGAAATTTCATCTTCGTAACAATTTCAAGGACTTCTGCTCCAGTATTTGGGCTCAGGGACTAGACTCAAATACCTGGAAGTAGATTCTCTGTGACGGTTAATCCTCATTGTCAGTTTGTATGGATTGAGAGATGCTCAGGGGCTTAGTAAAGCCCTTCTCTAGGTGTGTCTCTGATCATGATTCAAGATGATCAGATCCCGAGGGCTCAAAACCGGTGAATGAATTCAGACCTTATGGATTCATAATATGGTAGTATTATTTACAGATGGTAAAGTTCAAATGTGGCAAACATTCTCTTTCAAGAAAGTTCAGTGACTGAGTGAGTAGATACCAGGAAACTGGTAGGGGGCCCATGGGAAGTTTGGGGACAAAGCTTCATGGATAGTGGTAGGGAAGGTAATGAGCCCAAGTGATTTGAAGGTGAGTGGGGGGATGGAGGACTGGGAAGGAAAGATGAGAAAGAGGAAGATCTGGTGTGGGGGTAGGGTTAATCAAAAAACCTAGCAGGCCTAAGAAAATGTGATTGAGAAGTCTATCTCTTAAGAAATAAAATTAAAATAAAGCAAAACTATCTCACGAAGAGCTCCAAATCAGCAGAGGGATGAATACTGTTCTGTATTTCCAAGTCGGCTGCTTGGAGCCTGCAGATCTCAGCTCATTTTTCGGTTTGGGAATTTAGTCCTTGCAGAATGTCTCCTAGAATTTTCGACTTTGAGAAAATTAACTACCTATTTTGATGAACTTTTCATTGCAAAGATATTTATTATTCTTTGTTGTTTCCATGCTAATTATGCAAGATAAAGGAAAGCACTTTTTTTAAAAAAGAAAGTATGAAGAAGAGGCCACACTGTAATGGGAAAACTGAAACAGCATCCTTCAAATGTTGATAAATACTATTTTGCAGATACTGATCTACACAAACAAACAAGAACCAACAGTGATTGTTTGAACAAAATAGGATCATGAGAATTAATCAACAATAGGGATAGCCACTTATATCTTATCTTTTGAAACTGTGATTCCTAATATTCAATATAATGCCTGGTATACAGGAAGAGCCCAATATTTAACAAATGGTGAAAATAATTAACTAAATATATGACAAAAATGAAAGAAACAAAAATGACTGGGTATTATTGGTAACGAGATGAACATTTGGTCTTAGAAAATGAAGCGGTCACTTGACCGGTGACAACCTGGTGTCTTAAGGAAGTTTTGGAGGTATAAAACTGGGGATCCCCCAGTATCTTCCTGCCAACTTGTTTTAAGGTCTTTGGATTTCTTTAGAAATTTATTTATCAGGGTATTATACTTGACTGCAATCAGAACTGCAAGCTTATTCTGATGCTTCTCTGTAAAGACACTATGCAAGGGAACAAAATCTCCCCAAACAATAAAACAGCGAGGCCAGGACACACAACAAAGATGTCCTGCTCCTGATGTAATACTATCCCATAACTAAATCATGTCATTAAATATTGATTTTCTGTGTTTGACATAAAGATCTCTATCAATGCATTTGGGTCTTTTGAGGTTATATAAGAATCTTCTACCTTGGAGATTAAAACAAAGACCTTCCAAGTCAGTGAACAAGAACAACTTCTTGCCACCTACAGAAAATCTTGCTGCCAAGGTAAGAAATGACAGACCTATAATATTTATGCCAAATATAGCATTTCTTGGGTCCTAAATGATACATCTGGAGGCCCTGCATTTCATGACTTCATTTTTATTGCTAAACTGTTTTTTTTTTTTTTAGACAGCAAATAAGAATTTGCTTTAGTTCACCTTAGGAAAGAGGAAAAAAAACATTTGCAAAAGTTCTGAGGTTTCCTTGACCAGAAGGCATTGAAGTAGGAAAGATTAGATACTTCTTATAAGTTCTAGGAGGGTCGGTAGAGAGTCTGTCGGTTTTCTAGCCACCATATAAAATATCAGAGATTGTTTTTGATGTCATTTCGCTGCTTGGCATGTCGCATGGGCATGGCATTTAGTGGATAAGGGAAGTCTTTTAGTTTAGCCATGAACCTTCACCAGTTATGTACTAGGAAGGGAACAGTGTGTCCAGAATTTTCTTTTGTTAGCTAACCATCATCCTCTCTCAATGGGATATGTTTTTTTTTTTTTTTTTTGTTTTTTTTTTTTACCTATTGAGATGGTTGCCATTACCTATTTTTCATTGTGATAGGGACTGAGAAGAAATTTATCAACAAACTTTTTTTTCTTAGAAACTCTGTCCCAACATAAATCATCATGGAAATAGGGAAGAGGAGTGATACCCTAGTAACATCATTATCCTTTGTCTCCCCCTCCTGACCTCCTCTTCCTCATTCTTCTGATTCTTGTCTCCTCCCCACTTCCTCTGGTTCCTTTTTCAAGCATGAAGCCAACATGGTCAGAGAGCTGGGCAGAGGCCTGGAACACTTTTTGCAAAGAGATACATTGATATTTAGAAAGTGACTTCATCAGGTCTCTGATCTTTATTCTTTTTCCCCCATTGACTGAATTCATAGAATGCAGTCCATGTCCTAGTAAATTTACTTTGTTGACTGAGATACATTTTTTTTGGTACCTGGAATTCAAAATAACCTTGGATTAAAAAATTCCCTGAACATTATGGCACAAAGCAGGACTGAACATACATGTTTACTGAATTTGGCCTTTAAAAATCCTTGAAATTTATATATTTATTTGGGCTTTATTTAACAAATAAATAAATACAATGATGTGTAACAGTACTTTCTTGTCAGGACCGCCAGCCCACAAATAATGACACAGAGATATTATTAATTATGAAAGCTTGGGTGTTAATTGGCTTGTCCTGCTAGCTCTCATAACTTAAATATACCTGTGTTCTTCCACATGACACAGTTACCTCTATTCTGCATCATATGTTTAACCTTTTCAGTGTTGTGGAATAATCTTTTTGTACACTGTAAAGGTATGTCACTGTAATGGATTTAATAAGAAGCTGAATGGTCAATAACTAGGCAGGATTTCCAGGCACAGAGTATACTGAGAAGAAGGGTGGAGATGCCAGAAGACAACAGTCTGATGCCCAATCAGCATGGGCATTCCCAAGTAAAGGTAACCAAGCCATGTAAAAGAATGTAAATTGAATGGTGTGGGTTAAGTTGTAAGAGCTAGTTATAAACAAGTCTAAGCTATTGGCCAAGCTTTCATATTTAATGATAAGTCTCAGTGTGCTTAGTTAAGAGATGCTGGTGGGACAGAGGAAGACTTGCTGTATTTTAGTGTCTCCCTTGCATCTTGCTGGCCTAATCTACATGCCTAGATTCCTCCTCCTCTTTTTTTCTCTCTCTAGAAATTTCATCTATCCTCTTCTGCCTAGCTATTGGCCATTCAGCTCTTTATTACACCAATCACAACAATACATCTCTACACAATGTACAAATATTCCACATTTCCCCCTTTTCATCTAAATAAAAAGGAAAGGTTTTAATTCTAACATAATAAATCTGTATATAATAAGAACAATTATCAGGCAAAAATTACATTGACAATGTTTAGCTCATTTGTATTTGGCAAATTTAGAGAAAGTACTATATTATCTATCTCCTATATCTATTATCTTTATCCTATATTAGTGAGTCCAAAGTTTTATACTTAAACCATGTTTTATTATAACTTGTATTACTATCCTAAAAATATCTTTTTAGACCTTAAAGCATGTTTTTAGATGAACAACTTAAACTTTTATATCTTTCAACCTTTATAAATGTTACATCTCTTTTGTAAGTTTCTTTTTAGAATCTGGTAACAAAGAAAAGTTTCTTTTTAGAATCTGGTAACAAAGAAAATGGTATAGCTATCTAGTCTTCAACACCCTCAAGGACCTGAGAAGGATACAATGTTACCTGCATAAAGAGAAAATGCAGAGCGAACGACTTTCAAAACTATAGAAATCTGGCTGCCTGGACAGTTGCCCAACTTTACTCTGCAATGTTAGAGCATCTGTCTTTGTCCTATAGGCCTAGAATATCTTATAGACATTACTATGAAGTAGTCCTTTGCTTTACAGAAGCTTCTCAGTTTCAGGCGGTTCCATTTATTCATTATTGCCTTGCTACTGGGGTTATACGTAGGAAGTAGTCTCCTGTGCCCATGTGTTGCAGTTTACTTCCCACTTTCTCTTCTATCAGGTTCAGTGTGGTCAGATTTATATTGAGGTCTTTAATCCATTTGGACTTGAGTTTTGTGCATGGTGATATGTATGGATCTATTTTCATTCTCCTACAGGTCGAGATCCAGGTTTTCCAGCACCCTTTGTTGAAGATGCATTCTTTCTTCCATTGTATAATTTTAGCTCCTTTGTCGAAAATCAGGTGTTCATAGGTTTGTGGGTTAATATCCGGGCCTTTGATTCGATTCCATTGGTAGATGTCTCTGTTTTTATGCCAATACCAAGCTGTTTTCATTACTGTAGCTCTGTAATAGAGTTTGAAGTCAGGGATGGTAATGCCTCTGGAAGTTCCTTTATTGTATAGGATTGTTTTGGCTATCCTGTTGTTTTTTTTTTCATATAAGGTTGATTATTGTTCTCTCAAGGTCTGTGAAGAATTTTGTTGGGATTTTGATGGGGATTGCATTGAATCTATAGATTGCCTTTGGTAGGATTGCCATTTTTCCTATGTTGATCCTACCAATCCAAGAGCGTGGGAGATCCTTCCATTTTCTGGTATCTTCTTCAATTTCTTTCTTCAAAGCCTTAAAGTTCTTGTTGAATAGATCTTTCACTTCCTTAGTTAGTGTTACCCCAAGATACTTTTTGCTATTTGTGGCTATCGTGAAAGGTGTACTTTCTCTGATTTCCCTCTTTGCTTCTTTATCCTTTGTGTATAGTAGGGCTACTGATTTTTTTGAGTTGATCTTGTATCCTGCCACATCACTGAAGGTATTTATCAGTTGGAGGAGTTCTTTTTGGTAGAGTTTTTGGGGTTACTGATGTATACTATCATATCATCTGCAAATAACAAAAGTTTGACTTCTTCCTTTCCAATTTGAATCTCCTGGACCTCATGTTGTCTTATTGCTGTTGCTATAACTTCAAACACTACGTCTAAGAGATATGGAGAGAGTGGACATCCTTGTCTTGTTCCTGATTTTAGTGGGATGGCTTTGAGTTTCTCTCCATTTAATTTGATTTTAGCTGTTGACTTGCT